>JBCNJP010000017.1:5043933-5091881 GCA_039602395.1 Deinandra increscens subsp. villosa
ATAATCCGCTGCAAACTTTGATAACATAATTGGTTTTCAAACGTAAACGAAACTGTTAGAGGTCGTTCTTTGTATCCATGACTATGACCCCATGACGTCACACGCCCACGTAATCAGGAACATCGGGGTGTGACAAGGCGGCACGACGGCGAGAACAGAGGCGGCGACACACCACGGTACGACAGCCACCAAACCTCAACGTCATCTGAAGCTTTCGTCTGTGTGTTTGAAGAGAGAGAGAGAGGAGCGCTGAGGATTTTGAGAAAGAGTGAGAGACACTCTTCAATTTAAGAAAGAAAGAGAGATGAGCTGTCATATGAAGTGGTCACACATGAGGTGTCAATGCCAATAAGAAAAAAGAGCGTGGAGCTGAATAGTGAGTTGTGTGTCAATGGCAATCACAAACGTTATATAATTAATTAATATAAATTTTGAGTATTTATTTAATTTAAGATATTAGGTGTGAGTCACGTAGTTATTTAGTGGAGGTGTAGTTTCCTATTTAGAAGCCACGTAACAAGCGGTTGTAAGGCTATTTAATAGCCATGAAATTATGAGTTTGATATGCAGATTGGATTTCGAAAAGCTTCCCTAGTTCTTCTCCAATTCTCTCTTGCTCCTTCCTTCTGTTTCATACTAAGGCTATTTGTAATAGGGCTTGAAAGAGACTTAAAAATTCCTTTCACGTCCCTCTCACGCCCTCATAGCGCCCCCACCTACTACGGTGGGGCGTGAAAGCTTGAAAATGAGGGGGGTGGGGGGAGGGGGGAGGGGGGGCGCTGGATTCTTCACGCCGGAAGGGGGAGGTTGTGTGGGTTGTGTACTGATTGTGGGGCTTGAAAAGGGTTTTATCCCACTACACCTCTTTTGTTTTCAAGCATCTATGCCATGTCATCGTCCACGTGTTGGATCATGCCCAAGGATGGGGCTTGAAGGGGCTTAACTATTACACATAGCCTAATATACCGATGATACTTATCACAGCCCCATCATTATTCCATAAGTGTTAGACACATTTTTTTTATCATTAGATCTTTTGATTTAATGGTTGTGATTAATTATTTTTTTTCTTTTTTTCTATTTATTCAGAAAATTTCATATGTACGTGAAAAATAGCTATTTCACATCTGAGCCACTAATTTTCAGGGGGGGGGGGGGGATTAGTTCTCAAATGATGATCTCCCACACACACACACACACACACACACACACACACACACACACATATATATATATATATATATATATATATATATATAGGGTTAGGTTCAAATGAGAACTTTTTGTTTTGAGAACTTTTGAGAACTAAATCTCAACTACAAATTTCAGGGGGGACCACTACAATATATGGGAGGGAGGATACATGTAAATAAACTTGTGGCTCAAATTAGTTCTTTTTAGTTCTCAAACCCAATTGGTTCTCAAATTATCCTCTCCCTATATATATATATATATATATATGGGGAGGGATATAATGAAAAACCTCTCCGAGTTTGGAAAACCGTGAAAACCAAGCTAAAAACTCGTTTTTTGTCTCGATTTTTTTATGGTGACTCTCTAAGTTAAAAAAACTCCATTTATGCAAAAAATTAAAAAAAAACGCCTAGGAAATTTTTTTAAAAAAAATATATTATAACCGATGTTACATATGTAACAGTACCCTGTTACATATGTAACATCGGTTATAAAATTTTTTTTTTTAAAAAAATTTACTAGGTGGCTTTTTTACTTTTTTGCATAAAGGAGAGTTTTTTAACTTAGAGAGTCACCATAAAAAAATCGGAAAAAAAACGAATTTTTTAGCTTGGTTTTCACGGTTTTCATCTTCTGAATTGATTGTTATAACATATATTTTCTTAGTCTGTGAGTCTGGGTTTATTTATCAAATGTGAACTTATATTAAAGTAATCTCTGCTCAAAAGTAAATTTTCTTTTGACTAGATGACACCTTTACAAAAATAGTAAAGATTGTTGAAATTCAGCAAGTAATTCACATAAAAACACTTCGATTTGTATGCTTATAACTGTTATTTTTTTCATGGTAACTGCTGTTTTAGTGTTTTTTCATATACCGAAGAGGATTTAGCGCAAAGAAACAAGCAATTTCATATCTTTTTCTGTCATATATTATCCTACAGTGCCTTCTCCATCACCTCCATCCAATCTGCATCTTCCCAACCTGCCGGACGACCTGCATCCCCTTTCAGCGCCTCTGCAACACCTTGGTACACCATGAAAGCCCTCATCTTAACTCTCCATAGCCCAAAATCGTTTTTCCCGTCGAATTTATCAACTGTAAACTTCATCGACGCCATAGTTAAACCCTGTTGCAATTCTGACCTTCAATTTGAGATGAATTGACCTTCGATTGTGAAACATCGCTCTGATACCACTTGTTGAGAAATCAGATAATCGAAACTCGAATTGAACCAACAAGAAAATAGAATCAAACAGCTCTCGATCAATTAATTAACTATGGAAACGATTACAACTCAAAGAGAACGAAAAACTCAAGTCGATTCCAAAATGATGAACGAAACCCTATATAACCAGGTAAGCTCCTAACGGCTATTAACGACTAAACAGAAATTAACAAATCATCCTAATGATTAGACAATAACCACCCTTTCACAATAAGAAGTTGTCAATTCTAGTCCCTCCGCGTATTAGCTCATAAACCCTTTAACCAGCTAGCCGCTAACCACCCGGGTTCGATCCTCCGTAACCACAATATTAACAAAACTCAATATTTTCTACAAAACGTAATTTGTTGTAGTATATTTATATGTCCTAAAGCTTGAATATTTATGTATAATCATTTGTTCAGAAAAAAATTCTATATGGTTTATATGCTTTATGTATAATCATTTGTAAATTAGATTCACTCCTGGTATATATATGGATTCACTCCTATTTTTATATATATAATTCCACTAAAAATTCGAAACTCACTGAGTTCCCATGAACCCGGTTAATCCTTACTAGATCCGCCCCTGCTCCTAGCATGTTTAGAACAAAAAGGCTGTTTGTTTGTTTTTAGAACAAGTTGTGGTTTTTGTAAAACAAACCAGACACAAAGTATTACATAAGTTGTCTAGGTTGTTATACAGTAGACACAAACTGTTGTCTAGGTTGGGTACAATTTAAGAGATTCTTTTTTTAAATGGCCAATTTAGATCTAGTAGATGTCAAAAGAGTATAAATATAACTAGTTAATATATCGATTGTACCGATTGGTGTAAATATGCAATCAAATCCTATAACCTTGTAACTTGTAAACAACCCAAACTTACATTTTCTATGTTCTATTTTCCTAGCTTAATATGTTTTTTTTTTCTTTCTATGGATTAGATCAGATAGGATTATACAAAATTTGTCACACTAATTATTACCATTATTATTGTAACCACTAGCAAGAGCCATCAGCTACTGTTTGACAAGCGTTCTCCAGTATAGCCTGCATGTATTTCCCCTGTGCCTCTATCCTCAACTGCAGATGCCTTTGTACCTGAAAATCATAACGTACAGGTACCAACTATAACTACTTTCTAGTTAACATATACTCGAAAAAAGAATCGAATTAATATATCTGCTAGCTAGCACGCAGGTAGTCCTACCCTCAATTGTTCATTAAGTCGTGTCTGAGCCTCAGTCTGCATCCTAATTACATACGATTTTCGACATTAGTTAGACTTTAATGATACGCACACACAAGTTGTATATACATGCAATGTGGGAACTGATCAATATATACTTACTCTTTCATACTTAGGCCTGTCATTCCTGAAGATGATGCATTACTGTTTATTTGAACTTTTAATGCAGAAGCTGCGATAAAACATTTGCGTAACTATTAGCCTCATCAATTTACTTTTATTAAGCAAACACATGAGTAGATGTATAACTCGCCTCTTTCACTGTTCTTCATGGAGTGATCATTAAATTCCTTGTGAGGTTGCTTTCCTAGTCTGAATTTCTGTTTCAAAAACCAGATTTAAATCGAGAAAAATGTAATTAGAATCTGTTAGATTGTTATACAGTGGACAAGACAACTTGTGTAAAATAAAGCCATTAAAAAAATGAATCTCTTAAATTCTTATACAGTTGTTTTTGTTATACAGTGGACACAAACTGTTGTCTAGGTTGGGTACGAATTTATGTTTTAGATGTGGCAAAACGGGGCAGATGTCATACAGCTGTCCAAACCTTAAGTGTAGCGTATTTAATGAACTTAAACATTCGGGTAGATATTGTAAGGATAGACCAGGTCATTTAAACCTGGGTTGGGTCGGGTTGGCTTGGATAACAGGTCATACTGGGGTGTAATATTTATTTCCAGAAATTTGATTCTTGTTCAATACCTGTGTTGTGTTCTGCATAAATTGGATTGCTTATCATCTCTCTAATGCTTCTAATATATTTTGAGCTTCTAGTATTTGTTGGGTACATGGTAATTGATAAATCTTGAAGATCATTGAGAATGATATCTTGGAGATCCTCTTTATTACATCTTTCATAAATATATTACATTACATTTAGTGAATTTATTTGTGATTGTGAAATCTCATTTAGAAGCACTTTTTCTTCTATAAGTTTATAGGGAGATGATATTCATGTATTAATGACTCTTGGTTTATAATGAGGTTGTTTTAACTATAATAAATTTTGATTCATCTAAATAGTAACATTTTTTCTTTAAAGTATGTATGGACAAAAAATTATTGGATTTTTATTGACTAAAATATTAGACTTTCAGTGACTAAAGTTATAGTAAATAAATTTTGAACTTCTAATGACTATTTTTGGACTTTTAATGACTAAAGTTAAATTAAAAAATACTGGACGTTTAGTGACTAAAGTAAAGTAAAAAAAAATATTGAACTTTTATTGATTAAAGTTAAAGTCAAAAAATATTAGACTTTTAGTGACTAAAGTTAAAGTTAAAAAAGACCTATAGCCATAGTTCCACCTGTGACACTTTTTATTTTAGAGGGAGAAAGTTTCTAGGGCTTTAGTGACTCTTTTTCTTATATTTCTAACTTTTTTTAGTCACTAAAAGTCATGTCACTTATCTTGTAAGGAATATAGAAATTAAATAAAAATAAAAAAAGTCAAAATAAAAGGAAAAAAAACAAACAAACATGAAAGTTGTAGATTTGGTTCTTTATACGAGTACAGAAGTTAAAGTTAGTGTAAAGGAAGTAATTCGTAAAGGATGATTATGACGTTGTTTTAACATAAAGGATGAAACTTAAAATTTTATATATAAACGTAAATAAAATTTTCTGTAATTTAGTCTGCATAAAAAACCATCACTTTAACAGTAAATCTTGTTGAACATGAAGCCAGAAGCGAACCAGTAGGATCCCATTTGATATCGTTAACTGCACTGAAAAAACATTCAAAAACTTTCGAGATAATAGACCATCATAAATCTCAAATAAAAGATTTTTTTTTTAAATAATACTACCAGATGCCCCATAAAAGACTTTAGAGGTCGACTAATATCTCCACTTTTACAAACATGAATCATCTTGTCCAATGAGCATGTTGCAAATAATATTGCGCCCATCAACATCATAAATAGTGTGGTTCATTCAAATGAATACCGTTATGAAATTACTAAATTACATAGTGTGGTTCATTTGAATGAAAATCATACTAGATGAAAACGGATTATGGGATAAGAAAACTGAACGAAGACATGCAAGAGGATGTTTAAAAGGACAAAACTATGGGTGCATCATTCATATCTATTCCAGGCGGTACCAGAAGATATGACACTTCAAATTGGAAATTGTAAAAACGTATAGGAGATTTGGGATGCTCTTAAGATGCGTCACATCATAGTAGATCGCGTGCAGAAGGCACAATTACAAAAACTCAAATCCCGGTTTGAGTTGTTGCAAATGAAAGAAGAAGATACGGTAGATTCCTTCATCACATATTTAAATCAAATTGTCACGAAGTCGAATGGTTTAAGATCAATGTTAGAACAATATGTGTTAACCCGGAAACTCCCAAGTTCCGTGCCCAATAGGTCAACTCAAATCGTTGCCATGTCGAACAAACTTGAACTAGACACAATGACTCTAGACGAAACGATTGGGCGCTTGAAGACTTTGGAAGAAAGGAGGACTTACAAAAAGTCAAGACAAACTCATGCTCGCGGGTCAAGACATTCTCCAATCATGGAACGGGATTAATGGATTAGGAAGATTCAAGCCATCACGAAGTCGGTGGAAGAACTAGAAGTCTAGACAGATGACAAAGAAGATAGTTCATCGTAGAAGTCACAAGAGAATAATTACAATTGAGGAAATAGGTCTAAGAAAGACCTAAGTAAAAAAAAGTGTTACAATTGCAATAAATTGAGACACTATGCTAAGGATTGTCGTTAAAAGGATCAGTCATCCACGCAATCCAATCTTGTCAAAGAAGATATGGAACCAACGCTGTTGATGGCCTCCAATGAAGAATTTATAAAAGATGGAAAGTTTTTTTAAATGAGAAGAAACTTCATCCCAAGAATTACATGTCCACCAATAAAAGTATGTGGTACTCAGAAAATTGTGCAAGTAACCATATGACTGGTACTCGAATACAGTTCACTGAATTAGACAAGAAGGACTCAGGAAGTGTTCGTTTCGGAGATTAATCACATGTAACTATCAAATGCAATTGATCTCTAATGCTAGAATGCAAAAACCAAGAACAATGAGTCATATCTCAAGTTTACTATATATCTGGCCTAAGAAGCAATATCCTCTACGTCCCAAGTAGGTAACTCCTACTATGGGTCAAATGGTCAAGAAACTGACTCTACAACATTAACCTTAAAGATTAGTTCACCAATGTGTCTACTTTTAAGTTTGGAAGATCAGGCATGGTTGTGGCATGTAAGATTAGGACATCTAAGCTTTGAGTCAATCAAGACAATGACTCAAAAGGAATTGGTACAAGCATACCACAAATCAGTCATAGAACACAAGTTTGTGACATATGCTTTTTAGGAAAGCACACTAGGGCTCCAATCCCACAAAAGGCTAAGTTCAAATATGATGAATCTTTAGACCTAATTTATGGAGATCTATGTGGTCTTATATCACCACCAACATTCTTAGGAGAGAGATACAAGGGTCACTTCTATATATAAACTAAAGTTTAGTCAAGTTAAAGTTAAAGTTGAAGTCCAAGGGTCAATTCTATATATAAAGTGGGATTAATCATATTCATCCTAGTCAAGTTAAAGTCCAAGGGTCAATTCTAATTCCTATATATAAACAAAGATGATTATGATTAAGGATGAATGTGAGATTAATCATATTTATCCTAGTCCAGTTAAAGTCCAAGGGTCAATTCTATATATAAACTAAAGTCTAGTTTGGACTCATTTTGTCATTGTAAATAGTATAGGGTCTATTGTGTCAAAAAAAAACAAAGTTGGTAACTGGTTTGTAAAAGGAGGCGCCGATTCATCAAACAGTTGCGATGTTTCCTCCGATATAAAAGTGTCTAACAAGATGGAGGAATCCAGACAACCGTGTTTCAACTTCAATCGAATTGATGTTCAAGTTTTATGTGTTTGATTGATCCTATTCAAGATTCTCCAATTTTACAATTATTTAAAAGTTCTAAATTAAATATTAGCCACCTTTCAAATCACTTCAAATTCATCAATGCTAAAAGCCCCAAAAATATAAATTCGCGGAGTCAAAATGAATACGAGAAATTTATAGGAATGAAGTTTCAGAGATAAGGAATTTACAGACCTCTTTAGTATGGCCTTTCAAAAGAGTCACGTCAAAGTTGGGAATAAGAGCAGAAATAGGTCCTAATGTTAAATTGGTGTCGATTTCCATTGGATCTGGTCCTGCTTCACATTGCAAGAAACTTATTAAAGCAACATCTTAATTATGAACAAGAACCAACAAGAACGTATTCAAATTCGAAATCTCCAACTACTTATTTCATCATGTATCTGTGTTGGAAGATTCTTACCACCACCGTATTCACATGTATCGGATTCATCATGATGAGCTACGTCATTGTACGACGGTGCCCAATTGTAACTGGAACTACTGTCGGCGAGTTGAGAATCCCCTCTGCGACCTGTTAGAGAATTGATATGGTGTAAATTCAGGGGTGTAAATAAGCCGAGCCGCTCGTGAGATACTTGAGATCGACTCGATAAAAAGGTCAAGCTTCTAGAAATAGAGCTCGTTTAATAAACGAGCTCGAGCCCGAGCTTACATATCGAGCTCGAGCTGGCTCTCGAGCCTAAAGGAGCATTTTATTTACATAATTTTTATTTAATTTTTTTAAATATAGTTAAATATAATTACTATTATATATAAAATTATAATATGATAAATAAATAATATGTATTATTTTCTATATAAAAAGTATAGTTCGAACTATACACGAATTTAATTATAATAATATACAAATAAATAAAAATTAATAATAAACGAGGTGAGCTAAGCTTTAAAAATAAAGCTCGAATCGAGCCGAGCTCGAGCTCTGTCAAATTTAAACAAGCTGAGCTCGAGCCTAGACGAGCTCGGGCTCGGATCAGCTCGTTTACACCTTTATGTGTAATTGCTTGCCTTTCTTATTGATACAAATCGAATATATATATATATATATATATATATATATATATATATATATATATATATATATATATATATGGTGAAGTTCATTGTAGACACCCCCATAAGTGTAGAAGATAGACGCCCTATTTCACATTGAAATTACTTTATTTCAAATGTGGTTTTTACATGTAAAATTTTCTTAACAATGAGAAAAAAGGAAAAGAAAAAAGAAATTAATCATAACCATTAGATCAAGAGATCTAATGGTGAAAAAAAGAGTCTACATGTCTACACTTATGGATGTGTCTACAATGAACTTTTCACTTATATATATATATATATATATATATATATATATAGGGTTGAGGTTCATTTGTAGACACTTTCACACGTGCGTATAGCTCTTTTTCACATGCGAAATGCTCTGAACAATTAGGAAAAAGAAAAAAAAGGAAAAAATGAAATCA
This sequence comes from Deinandra increscens subsp. villosa, assembly GCA_039602395.1. Classification (NCBI taxonomy): domain Eukaryota; kingdom Viridiplantae; phylum Streptophyta; class Magnoliopsida; order Asterales; family Asteraceae; genus Deinandra; species Deinandra increscens. The sequence goes on from JBCNJP010000017.1 coordinate 5,052,998, forward strand.
TCACAACCACGAGATCAAGAGATCCTAATGGTGAAAAAAGGGTGTCTCACACGTCTACACTTATGAGGGTGTCTACAATGAACTTTTCACTATATATATATATATATATATATATATATATATATATATATATATATATATATATATATATAGGAAGAAGATCATTGGAAAACCCTCTAATTATTGGAAAACCTGGAAAACCTTTTTCAACCAATCACATTATTTCTTTTGTTTTTAATTTTTCTTTTATTTAAAGGACAATATGGTAACTTGACATAATCTATTTTTAATAAATTGATTAAACCAATTTTCTCTCTCCAATATACTCTTTCCTAAAAATCTCTCTCTCTCTATTTTAATTTTAAATTTCCAGGCTAAATTAAAAAAAAAAAACAAATCTAATTTACAAAAGAAAGAAAATCGTTGATCAGCAGTCCATCACCAGCACAACGATTGTTACATCGTTGTAACAATAATTTTAGGTATTTTTTCAAGAAAATAAACGATGGTTACATAGGTGTAACCATTTAGAAAAGTTACCTAGAAAGAAAGACGTTGATAGGAGATTACTACTTACATTTATGTAATACTATCATATGCGTAATCACGTGAAACAATTTCATAACGTTCTAGAAAGAAAATACATGGTGTTACATTCGTGTAACATCAATTAAAAAATGTGAAATAAAAGTGTTACATACGTGTAATAACTACTTACATATATGTAATAACTATCAAATGCGTAATGACGTGCAACAATTTCATAACGTTCTAGAAAGAAAATACATGGTGTTACATTCGTGTAACATCAATTAAAAACATGTTAAATAAAAGTGTTACATACATGTAATCAGATCTAGAAACAATAGAACCACAAATACAATTTACAAATTTTTCTGAATGGTTACACCTATGTAACCATCGTTCATTTTCTTAAAAAAAAAACTAAAATTATTGTTACAACGATGCAACAATTGTTACGCTGGTGATGAGGTGATGATCAATGATTTTTTTCTTTTGTAAATTAGTTTTTTTTCTTTCTAAATTTTGGTCTGAAAATTTGAAATTAAATGAGAGAGATAGTTTAGGAGAGAGAAAATTGATTTAAATATTTATTAATAAAAACATGGTATGTCTATAATGCCCTTGGTGCATTAAATAGATTTCAAATTATTTCCAAAAATGACACATTAATTTTCAACCATAGATTAACTAATCAATGGTGTAAGATGAGTTTTCCAGGTTTTCCAAAAATGTGAGGTTTTCCATTGATCCTTACCCTATATATATATATATATATATATATATATATATATATATATATATATATATATATATATAGAGAGAGAGAGAGAGAAAGATGATCACTGGAAAACCTCCTAAATATTAGAAAACCCGGAAAACCTAAGTATTTTAGTAAAATACCTATATGATGTTTTTTGGTTTGTCCAACTTTGATTTGAATTTCATTATTTATCTCTTCATTTCGTCTCTTTTTTACATATAACACCAGAAAATATTGTTACACATATGTAGCTATAGCGACGATGGTTACACATGTGTAACAAAAATGACTATGTTACACTTGGTGTAACATGTTTAAATAAAGTGCAATTTATTGTTTAGAACTAATGTTACACTAAAATGACTATGTTACACCTGGTAGCCTATAACCTAAAGAAATACCACAAAAAAATTGAGAAAAAAACAACATTTTCTTATCCCGTTTTTTAAGAGTTTCCACGATTTCCTCAACTCAAGTAATTTCCATTTTACCGTTTCTCTCTCTGATTCTCTCTCTTTTTCTCTCTCTCTCTCTATATATATTTAAAAATGTTTACGTGTCTACGACCCTCATATATATAAGATAAGAACAAATGTATTAATACCACCTAACAACATTGCAAGAAACATATTAATGCATGTGTAAAATTAACAAAAACTGTAATAACCTGCCATCATCAACTCCCCTCAAATAATCACATCGATCACGGTTGTAATCACCTGTAAGAGATTTATCTCGGGGAGCTACATCACCATATGATGGCGGCCAATTGTAACTGGAACAACTGCCAGTGGGTTGAGAACGGCCTCTACCGCCTAACCCTAACACCGATACAGAGGGGGGCGCTTGTTCGTCGATCGAAGAGGTGTCCAAAAGCTCATCTGAAAGCTGGGATCCGGCCCTCGGCCCCACCGACGTAAATGACGGAGGTCTATCATTGTCCATTTGGATAAAGAAAAATAAGAAAGTGAGTGATCGAGTGATCTAGTGTGGACTGTGGAGAATGGAGTCCATGTGAATGACTCTTATACTGTAAATTAAATCAAGGTTGGAGGAGGAAACTTGTCTACACATTCCTTATTGAAGTTTCATTGATAAGTTGATATTGTCGAGTGGTAGTAGGTGAAACGAAGTGACCACGAACTGCAGACACGGCAGAGTATTAGTATTTTACTATTTTGTTTATATTTTAGACTAAATTATACTTTTCACTTTTGTTTAATTTTGTCTGTTACTTTAAAGTGCATGAGTTGATCCCGCATTATAGTCTGAATTTAAGGAAAATCATGGTTCTACCCTTTTGACCAAGGAGGGTAGATGGAGCTCTCATAGCGTCTAAGAGTGTCTCCGAAACGTTATGGGGTAAAAATTAGGTTGTTGCGTGATGGTCATAACGTATGGTGTAAAAATTCTGAGTTGATTTATTTTTATGTAGATTTTTTTTACGAAAAATATGGAGCGTTATAAGGCTTTATGCACGAGTTTTCTTTCCCAAAGTAGTGTAATTTGAAAACTTATTTATCAAATAGGTGTACTTAAAAATATATTTACCTAAATGGGTGATTTTGTAGAAACTTTATTCTCACCCCTATTTTTAATCCTATAAAAATTTCTATATATACATATATAATGTATATATATATATAGAGAGAGAGAGAGAGAGTGATGTTGTTCTAAAAAATTACATTAAGATAAGAAGACTTAGCTCTTTGATCTTCAAGTAAGTACTACTCGATACAAAACGACCATCCCTAGTGTTAAGTACCGGTACTCGGCAACGATTTTTTATTGTATATACATTTCACTTCTACTCTTTTACTCTTTTACTCTTGTACTCTTCTACTTGTGTTCATAATTCAGTCATTTTCATGTTTACAAACTCTTTTCTAAAATAGTTTGTCTTTATCATATTACATTATGGTGTTTTTCTTGTAGAATTTAAAATAGTTATTATTATAAAGTGCTGTAAAAGACTTGGACAATTTACAATATTTTGTCTTTATGATATTACAATAGGCCGTAGATATATCCACCCATCAAATTGATATATTTATCTATTTTTCACGACCGTTTCATTTGAAACGACCTCAAAACGACCGTTTCGAACAAAACGATGTAGGAAAACCGTTCGCAAATTTAAATAAAAATAAATACTTTATTTAGTACGATTACAACAAATGAAATAACCTATTATATTACAATACAAGTGGAAGAAATTAGATCTACTCCTATTACAATTACAAGGAAATTAATTACGTTACAAGGAAAAATAAAGATATACAATACAACGAAATGAATAAAAATTACACTTAAATGAAATTACATACAAATGAAATGAAATATACGGATTTGAATGTAAGAAAAATAAAGACAGAAAGTTCAAGAAAAAATTTTTGAATGATAAAATACAATCGAAAGTCAAAGAAAAATGATTTGGGAAAAATCTTTTTATATTAGTTTAAGAAAACGAGAAAGGTTCCAAGGAACCTTAGCGAAGGCTTCGGGTCAAAACCCAAGTCCCTTAAAACAAATTCCGGGTCTACCGAAGATCCGTTTTGTTTCCCGGGGTACAATCGCCTAAACCGTATTGTACGGCCGAGATAACTCTAAGCTTGAAGTTTACCTTGGAGTTCTTGAAGATCCTGACGAACATGAAGAAGATTGGAAGAAAGTTTTGAGAAGAGGAGAGAGTTTAGAGAGAGAAGAATTCTTGTGAATTCTGGTGTATTTTGCCTCAACTAATGAGGCTGTATTTATAGTGGTGGGAATTCTTGTTGAGCACTCAAAAGTTAATTCGTAGTCAAACTTTGCATTAAACGTCTTTAATGCAAATTGATTTCTAATTAACGCGGAATTACCTAAATTAGCTCAAAACGCGTTTACAGCTGTCAATCCGGAGGAATCTCCGCGTAACAGCTGGTTCCGGAAGAACTGATCTTCCGGTTCAACTTCCGCTTGAACTCCAAGCGGAGCTCCTTTTCCACTTGAACTTCAAGCTCCGTTTCCACTTGAACTTCAAGCTGAATTTTTTCCGGTTGAACCCAGTTCCGCTTGTGCAAAGTGCGCCATCAAAGCGCCACATTGCGCCTCATACGCCCACGTCACGCGCGCGCGCGTGTGCGAATGCGAGTTAGGGGTGCTTCGCACCCCTCAGGGTCCAAGGGATGTGTCCTACTAAAGGAAACAATAGTTGGTAAGGTTCACACCTTATAAACCACTTTTGGTTTCAATTCCCAACCAATGTGGGATGAGTTAACATGCTATACTTAGCATTTTTCTCTCTAATTTTCGCAGCTTCACAAGTTGCGAGACCTCAACTTTGAGCTTCGATATCTCATTCATACGAGCTCGGATTTGGACGTGGTTTGATGCGTTGGAAAGCCATCACAACGTACTACACAAACTCATTAAATACAGAGGCAACAACCTATGTTATCTGTATTTTATTTTAGTCCAAAGTTGGTGAAAAACTCATTTTCACACTTAGTGAAAAAACCCATTTTCACTAGTTTTTCTCCCAAAATTCCAACAATCCCCCACATGAATGGGTATCGATCCAAATATCAAAGGCAATTTCGACAGTCGAGTATTGCATGATAGGTAGGTGTCCTCTTTGAACCACCCTTTCTAAAGTATACTTAGTTTATTGGTGTTTGGTAGACGTGATGTCTTTAAACCAATTGACCGTTTGTGTAAACGTTATTTAAAATTTTATCAAATTAATTAGGGCATCTGTAATGGAAGTGTGGAACCTCCATGATCAACATGCACGCCCACCCCCTTCATGCTCTTCACCACTACCCCTGCTTGGGTGCTTTACTTCCCAACATGGTTCTTCACGACATTAATCATATGATTCCGTCTTATTTTCTTCCTTCTAAATATAATCTATATTCACACAATCACTAACCATTACACCAGTGTTTCACTTTCACACCACATCCTAAGTGACATGCCTACTCACCTATATACAACCACACCATTACGGATCAAATTATTTATTATTCAATAAATATTTTTGTAGATTTTTTTTTTACTTTTTTTTATTTTTTATAATGGCTAAATCTACACAACTCTTAAGCTAACACTATAAATTCGCTAAGAACTACTTATGCTTAGGATTGAAACGAAGACCTCCAAGAAAGGCAAAGTTGTACCACCTTCTCTTGACCGCCAAACCAAGAGCTCATTGGCATATTTTTATAGAGTTATTATTACATTTCATTTTGTTTATTTATATCATTTAAATTAAGGGCTTTTGTGTAAGTGGTTTGGTGTTTTTTTAAATAAAAAGATATATATTTTTAATCGGTAAAATGCACTCCCGCTTAGAATTTATTCCTACAAGTTTTCTTATCGCCCACGTTGCAAGAGTCGATTCTCGATGTTGCTCATTTCGGTGGAATAGTAAGAAACAATGTCTTTCGGCCAAAAGGCCACTACGGAGTCATTATTAATAAACAAACATAAGTAAATAATTTATAATAACGAATATAAAAAAAGTATTCTTATCCAATATAAAATATTATATTTCTATCAATGTATTTTACACAATATCAGGACAATTTGCAACAAATCTACAATTCAACGCGATAAGTGAAAGAGGAGGGTATTGTTTTAGATAAGAACAATAACACTTTCTATGAACATTTAAGTCATCACAACATTTTTGAGATGGTGGTCCTGGTGAGTCCCCTTCCCCAATCGGACAATCACCAATCTCGTATATATCACATTCCACTAGTTCTGTTTGTCCTTTGATCATGACCAATGTTAACATTGCCAATGGTAATAGCGAAAACATATTGAGACTTCATTATCATGTGTAGAAAGATATTAATTTTAAAAACTAGAGATATGAATGTTTGTAGAAATATACACTTGTATTTATAGTAAGAAAACCCAATTAATGATTTTTACGTTATAAAACTTAAGGTATTGTAAAATTAATTACTTACTGTTATATATGGGATTTTAAACAATAGTATTATGATGTTTGTTGGAGTTATATTTATTGTTGTAGCCTTGTAAAGAATAATGCATTTAACATTACATAATTTATTATTTGGGATATTATAACTAAGCCATTATAATTAACTTCAAATGAATTTCATTTAATGTTTTATGTTGATACAATAAATTCATGTATTATATATGTCATCATTTTTTTAAACATTATGTCCCTTAACATTAAATTATTTATAATGTCATGTCGTGTCATATTGTTTAATGTGTAGTATTATATCGTATTGATTCATTATCTGGTAAAGTATATATCAGATTATACTCTAGCATACCGTAATATCGAATCATTTTTTGTTAAAGTTTTATATTAGATTGTACTATGTCATGCATGTTGTGTTGTATTATACCCTTAATTTAACATAGTTTGACCCGTATATCGACTATACTTGCAAACATTGGACCGATTCAATTGCACCCATTCCACCCTACGCGGAATATATTATGTACGGATGATCTTTTATGTTTAATGTTTAAAAAACATTTTCCTTTAACTGAAATCCTTGTGGATTCTTAATTTTGATCATATATCGACTAAATCGCCTTTGTAAAAATATTGGTGCCTTGAACATGTACGACTTTTAATGCTCTGCTTTGAACAATTCACTAGTAAAATGGTAAAGACCATCCTTATATATACTTACTACTTATCACGATGTAACTGTCTTATTTACAAATTAACAGGCAACTTAAGTTTTATCAATTCCTGATTTGATATCCAATTGTTATAGCTGTTATAGATTGTGTAGAAAATATCTTATTCAAACCACGTGACATACACCTAGACCTATATGTTGTAGCATATTCTATTTCACTGAGGAATTCATAATTTTTGCTTGGATCATATTTAAAACTTAGAGTCAATTCAAAAACTGTGTTTGTGTTTGTGTGTATGAGATTTTGGATAGTAGAAAAAAGCAATTGAATTGAATATTGTATTAGTGAACCAATACAATCGAACAAATGACATCGTCTAGGCATGTTTCTTCATTTTAACCTAATGGAATGACACAAATTCAAATGGTTACGTCACTTAAGAGCTTATGTTGAAAGTTTAATACTAACTGCAACAACCAGTATCAACCCATTACGGGTAGTTAACGTGATTAAAACTTTATAAAGTCAAGAGCTAGTTATCTACGCGGTACACCAAATAATATTATATTATTTTCTTTTAGACAAAATTACATATTTTGTCCTTTAACTTTACCCGTTTTGTAATTTTTATCCTTTATCTTTTTTTGTCACACTCTATGTCCTTTAACTTTTTTTTTCGTTCACCTTTTGTCCTTTTTAACAGAATCCGTTAAAACCACCTTTAAGTCAAGGGTATTTTTTTTCTTTTTACCTTTTGAGGTATTTTTTGTAGTTAAATAAAGAAGAGGGGTGGTTCTGTAAATATGTAATTTCTTTCTCCTTTATCTCCCCCACCCCAACCCTAACCCCATTTCCACCACCGGTAAAAAGAAACAGAGAAAGAGCAGCGACTATTGCTGCCCCCACCCCCACTTCCGACGGATCGTCACCTCCGACGACCTTCACCGACAATATATTGTATATTATTAGATTGGTTATAATTACGATAAGTTAAAAATTTATGAAATTAATTAGGGCATCTGTAATGGAAGTGTGGAACCTCCATGACAACATGTACGCCCGCCCCCTTCATGCTCTTCACCCCCCCCCCCCCCCGGGTGCTTTCCTTTCCAACGTGGTTCTTCACGACATTAATCACATGATTCCACCTTATTTTCTTCCTTCTAAATATATTCTATATTCACACAATCACTAACCATTACACCATTTTTTAACTTTCACACCACATCCTATGTGACATGCCTACTCACCTATATACAACCACACCATTACGGATCAAATTCCCGCCGTAAAAGCTAGATTGAGATGATTTGATGATTATGGAAAGAATGAAAGAAAAGTAGAACGAGATGAATATAATTTTATTGATTAATTGATGATTCATCTTCATCATCGTGTTCATCTTTATTCAATCATTGTTTTCTTCGATAATTCATCATTGTCAATGCATGTTAGCTCGATTATAGCTCTCGAAGTATTGAGTGAGCTTTAGTTAGATCATTCTGATCGATAAAAGGGACATACAATGTGGGCTTGTTATGTGGGGCTTTAGTTGTACGATGTCACATGACAGCCTCCGATAATCATCAATCTTTTTAAAAGAAGCTTTCCATTCATAGATAAACATGTGTAAACTTAACACAATTTATAAAGGAGTTAGGCGGTGTAATGGGTAGAGCGGTGTAACATAACCTTTAGATCCTAAGTTCGGTTCTTTGAGCATTTGGCTTTAATTTATTGTTTTATTCAGTAATTTTTTTTTTTGATTTTAGGTTTACTATTTTTATTATTTTTCCTATTATTTTTGTTTAACGTGGTTGGTAAGTCATTTTGTATTTATGTTTTCTTTTACGTTGCGATTTAGCAATGCAGTTGTTTTGAGTACTCGCATTATCCTTGACGCATGATAGGTTTTTTGTATTAAATAATTATATATTGATTTAAAAAAAATATGAACCACTTTAAAAGTTTGTTTTGGCTATATAGCAAGGTGTTAGTGAATGGTAATATTTTAACGTTTATTTAAACATTGTGTTTATCATTGTCAACTTTAATGATATTTTTAATATTTTGTTGTCGTACCTATGTTTATGTTCGGGTTTTTGAGATTTATTTTTGTGTTTTTGTACAATTTACATATTTTCAACTTATGTTATTTTTATCATCGTGTCTAAGTATTCAGTTTGAGTTTTCGCCTAGATGTTTTTGGAATTTGGTTCGGTCCGATGTGAAACAAAAGTGTTAACACAAGAACTTTGTTTTACACAATCAACTCTATAGTGTAGGTTAATACGTCAAAAAAAAAAAAAAAAAAGAATCGTCTGATACAACGCATGGGGAGGTAGCTACTCGTTTATAATAATTAAGGGTTTATTAAAAGCTAGAGTAAATTTTAGATGAACATTTTTTTTTTGAACGGCCAACGAATGTTCCGGAAAACCCGTGGACTATTTTCACCAGTTGAGCTCATTCCAGGGAAATCCACCTCCGCGAGCGGCCGGGTGGTAAAACCTGGGAGCTCAGGGATCGAACTTGTGACCTTTCAGCCCAAGTCTCCCATCATCGCCAATGCCCCTTCCAAAGTGTTGCCCGTAAGAATCGAACATGTGTCTCAAGTAGATGAACATAATTCTCTATCTTTTGTTATCGGATTACTATAAAAAGAACATGAACCGTTAGTATTACTGCCGAAATAACAATTTTGTAATAATCAACATAAACATTTATGAGCGTTTAGTTTATATTTCGTCCACGATTTGTTCGTATTCAAATTCTTACAAACAACTGGCTAGAATTGCAACACACTTTGTAGTTTTGTGTTAGAGTAAACTTCGTTTTTAGTCCTCTACGTTGCACATTATAACAATTTTAGTACCAACTTTTTAAAAATCTCAATTTAGTGTCTCACATTTTTTTTTCAATTTTGGTCACAACGTTAACAGCTGTTAGACTGCCCTCATGTGGTCCCCACATGAGGTGTACTTTTGTCATTTCTGTTTGTTTTAACTCATACTTTAAAACAAACGAAAATAACAAAAATACAACGGCTCTTTAAACGGTTGTTAACATTGTAACCAAAATTTGAAAAGAAAATAAAATGTGAAACACGTCCACATCCCACCCCAATCCGATTGTTCAGTTTAATATACACACAAGTAAGTCACGTTTATAAGTTGCATTTTTTTAAAAACTATAAACTCAACTTGAACAAAACGACTACTATAGAAGCTTCAATAACAGAAGAGTCATCACAAGTTTGGTGCGTTTGGTTGTGGAAAACGTTTTTCAGTTTTCCATTTTCAGTTTTCTAGAAAATGAAATGGGTTTTCCATCTCTAAAAAAACACATGGAAATTTTTGAAAATGCGTTCTAAACCAAAAGATGGGTTTTCCGTTTTTCAAAATAGAAATCTAGAAAACGAAAATGAAAAATGGAAAACAATAAAAAGGTGTTTTTCAATTTTAGTTTAAACGTTAGAAAACACCGTTTGAAACATCGTTTGTTTTCCTAAAATAATTTCATGAAAAACTACAATTTGAACGCGTCTTCTGTTTTCCATGATCTCTTAGAAAACAAAAATGGAAAACATGGTGTGTTTTCCACAACCAAACACACCCTTAGCGTCTTAAAAAACTAACAATCTATATCAAGACTTCAAGAGCTATAAATTACAATTACCACAAAACTTGAGTGCAACCACCACAGGCTCCTTTGCATATGTAGTAAGTTCTTGCCAACTACATTCAATCCTTCCAATAAAAAATAAAAAAAATAAAAAAAAAAAAAAAAACTTATCATCTTCTGAAGGCATCAATGAATCTTCAAGATTCCATCATATGCCAAGACCTGCAAAAGTGCAAATAGAGGTGAGCATCAAGAACACAGACCCTACCATGATTTTACTGTAACTACAAGAAACATGATATGAAAGAAAGATTTCAGATTGTTTGAATCGTTGAAATTAGTTTTAAAAAAAGTACTTACTGATCATATATTGTTTAGTCAGTTACACTAGTGACATTTTTAGGCTTCCGAGACCTTTTCCTTTTCTTGCTTCTGCTCCTTATGGTTTCAACAGTCTCATTAACTTCCTGCAGTCGAATAAACAAACAGAAACACATGAACACCAAATAATAAAAGCAGTAGGCTCTCTCATAAGCAGGAAAAGGGATAATAATAATAATTTACCTTTCTGGCAACAAGTTTTTCGTTATCTTTTTTCTTCTTCTTACAAGAAAGTGGATTTGGAGCCTGAAAAACGCCAAAACTTGATCATCATGACAAGAACCAAAATCTTAGCAAAGAGTAGGTGAAGAACCAATACCTTAGCTCGTTTTCTCTTGAATCGTACTTTATCCTTTACATCAGTTGTCGTTCTAGAAACATTTTTCTTTAAATCTTTAGTGATTTCATTTGGAAGAGCTTCATCTGCTTGCTCATCGGTTTGTAAGCTTCTCTTTCTCTTATTACTCAGCAATTTAAGCTCCAAACCACTAACCCGTGAGCGTTCTTCTTCAGCAGATTTGGCAAATTGTTGTTGAATATGAGATGGAGGTTTAAGAAACAAAGCGTTTCTAAGTGCAAACATTACAGGCACAGCAGGAACCTGTATCCATAAAGTATAAAAGTTAGAAAGTTAAAAGGACACAAATGTATAATTGCAAATCATTATAATAAGTTAATAAGCAAAAGGCAAATTGGATTTTAATAATCCAAACTATGATCTATTGGCCGATAATAATCCAAACTATCAATTTGACCAGTGGCGGTCACAACTTTCATTTTCGTGGTCTAGAGCAGTCCCGGTAGCATAATTTTCATACATTTACTGTAAATGTATGAAAATTATGCTATTAGGATTACCACTAACAACGAAAATGAAAGTTGGGACCACCGCTGGTCAAACTGATAGTTTGGATTATTATCGGCGAATAGGTCATAGTTTGAATTATTAAAATCCGATTAGTCCAACCAAAAAAGAAACAAGTATGGACCTCCTGAAACTTGTTGCGCAATTCATCATCTTGACTAGCAACAAAGAAATGTTCCGAATTGCTTTCCCCGATAACATCTGTTAGACAAGCCACGGCACTCTTCCTCTTCTCATGATCACACCTAAACTTACATCTTTAGCATCAGTGTTAACAATGTAATCAGAACTGAAAGGTGAAAAGACGATACTAACCGTGCTGGTGCAAGATCACGAGCCACATTGAGAGAATCAGAGTAGGCTTCCCCAAGACTTTTCAACTCCGCAAGAACACACCTAAACGATAGATTACCAAAGGAATGAAAGAAGATGTAAGGCACCTTTTGTTTTTTGAAGAAATTTATGTCTGAATCTGAATCTATGCAGTTAATACGGTAAAAATTCGGAATACGGTCGAGAACCGATATACGGGATATCGGTTATCTCGGTGGAATATCGGTGGAATATCGGTCATCTTAATACATACATAAAAAATTATATATATATATATATATATATATATATATATATATATATATATATATATTATACGTAAAACACCAAAATACTAATAATATTAATAGTAATGCGAAATGTAATATCCAAAAGGGTCGATATTAATAGTAATACAAAGTACGAAATAACATTCAAAACGATAATTAAACACAATCTAAGGGTAAGCCGTGAAATCTTCGTTTTTAACGAGAGTTTACGAATCATCGTTTTACCTTTTTAACGTGTTAGGGCTTGTAATTGATACTGATTCTAATTGGACGTTTAACATATTTGCGCTCTAAACTCTTTAAAGCCAAAAATGGGCCCAATTAGATGAAAAATAGACCCAAAAAGTTCAAACCGTATTTTTCATATATATTACCGTATTTTTGGTACAAAAAGCAGCGATATATCGGTCGATACGACCGAATTTATCGGTACCGTATTTTTCCATCGTATTTTTGAACCGTATTTTTCAATAGGTCCAATAACCAATATAACACCGATATCCTGGTGGGATATCGACAAACTGCATAGATCTGAATACCACTTCTGAATGTTAAGAGATGATTCAAATATCAAACAACTGAATACAATACGTCTGCCTGAATCAGATATGTAACCTCTATTCAGAGGTTTTTTCAAAAAAACAAACAGGGATGTCATTAAAGTTGTAGAAAGTAAAAACTTGGTATGCAACTAACCTAGTGGTGAACATTTTAACCGGAGCACCTAGAATGTTGGAAATAGCGGTATCAGCTGGAGTAATACGATTAACAAGAAGATGGTGTATAAAAGTTGCATCACACAGTATCTTGAAGGGTGATCTGAAACCATAGCATGTTGTAAAGAATCTAACACTTCTTCGATGACGTTTTTGCTTTTTCAACCTCATCTGCAAGACAAACAAGGAAAGGATCCCAATATTTTTTATATAAATTGACAAATGATTAACATGGGTAGAACTAGGATTCTAGGAAGCATTATCAATTGTGGAGGTCCTAGAGAAAAAGAAAACAATTATAACTATGCAACATATATAATACGTCTCAAACATTAAGACATACATAGTACAAAATGTGGTTTATAAGAGGTGTTGTGTCGGTTTGGCCCTATCGATTTTTTGACCTTGACTTTCGGCCAGTCCGAATATTTTTTCACTCAGAAATAGAAATTTATACTCGTCCAGTCCGAAATTTTTTTATATACTTAGTCTGGCCCTATCGATTTTTTGACCCTTGACTTTCGACCCTATCCATTTTTCTAGTCAAGCCTAGGTTTGGCACCTCCCGGCTTCAACGAGTTTCTAGGCTTCCACACCTCCCTTCTTCATCTACTTGTTTACGATTTCTATTTTGAAGCCTACCGGCTTCTTCAAGCCGCAGGAAACCGATGGATTGCGAGTCTTGATCAATTTTTTTGTTTGTTTTCGGTTTCAAAAGCTTCAAAACTCACCATATCCGCCTCCTTTAAGCTTCAAATCTTCAAAATCATCTTCTTTTTCCTTTAAGCTTCAAATCTTCAAAATCATCTTCTTTTTTCTCTCTCATAATATTATTGGATGAAACTTCACCATACCGCCCACTCTTAGCAACTTGGAAGCTATTTTTTAAAACTAACCAATGTCTATATTTACTTTTCAGCATATTATGAAGGTCAGGAGAAGTTATTTCCTAACAATACAAAATACTAAATTCAAGGTCATGAAATCAATTACTCTGCAGATTAGATTAATGAACATTGGTGCCCTAATTTGTACCTACTTCATTCTAGTTAGAATGTCTAATCTCTTTCTCAATGAATTGATTATGTAAAAGAACAAACTTGCGTACAGAACGGTTAGGAACAACTTTGGGGACGGGATACGTACCTGAGAAGCTTTTGGGGACGAAGTAGTAGCTGCTGTGATTCTGTTTTTTTTTTTAGGGTTTAGCCGCTGGGTTTGTGGAAGAAGCAGCCCCGTTCTTTTTTTTTTTTTTAAGGGGTTAATTAATATTTGACATCTTCAGAGTTTAAAAAGATCCTCCTAAAATATATATGCGACAATTTGTTTTTAAAACACACGATGTGATTGCTGTAAAGTTGAATCATCCTAACACATTTCTTGAATTCTTGACACAAAACACAATAAACTAGCAAGAAATAGTGTGATCCAATTGTAAGTTTTCAGCCTTCAATTAATGGGCTTGGCCCATACTTTTATTCAGTGGCGGCTCCGAAAATTCAAAAACAAGATCGGGCCCTAGGCGAAATAAAAACCGGGCCCTAATAAACATAACTAAAAGAAAAAAAAAGGAGTAGGTAGGATTCGAACCAGGGAGCTCTAGGTTACACATTTACATCAAACATTAATACCATCTACACCAATGACTTTTTTGTTATAGTTTCAAAATACAATATATTAATACACAATTTGATGTATATATATATATATAACAACATATTACAAAACTTCCGGGCCCCTTAAAATCTCAGGCCCTAGGCGGTCGTCGTTCTTGCCCTCCCTCATAGCCGCCCCTGCTTTTATTTTAGGTTAGCTTGGTTTAATTGAGTAATAGGCTTATTGCATGAAGGCGCATTATTAGAGATTATAGGTGCAAATCCTTAACCAGTTATCGGTCTCTAACCGGTTACTAACTGGTTTCTCTAACCGATTGTGTCCTAACCGGTTATTAATCGATTCTAATCGTTGGTTACTAATAGGTTACTAGTTTTCAAACACTAATCGGTTGCAATAACCGGTTAGTGTTTACACACATATATTTTCACATATAGACTAATACACATACATATACATTAGTTATATGCGTTTACATATATATACACTAAGGCTCCCTATACACTAATACACATATATAAATATACACTAACGCATATATACATACACATACACTATCACTAATACATAAATATATATTAAACATCTATGCTTATAATATATTATTTAGAGTTAGTTGCCATCTTCATCCCCGTGGTTTGGGGTGTTTTGCCATTTTCATCCAAAATACTTTTTTTCTCCTCAGCATCCCTGACGTTTTAAAATCTTGCCATTTTCATCCAATAAGTTAACTCCATCCAAAATCATGTTAACTCACCATTTAAAACGAGGGTAGAAACGTAAATTCACATCTGGATTTTTCCATTTTCGTTTTTTACTCCCCTCTTTACAACGTCTGGTTCAAAAAAAAGAAAAAACTAATCCTAATCGCTACTTCTCTCCCATACTCAAGCTCTGATGAATGAGTGACAATGGAAGATACTAACAAGTGACAATAGGTTTTATAAAATGCTTAAAGGATTCTTATTGACTTTGCTGCACAAAAACCAACTGACAAAGAAAATGGGTTGACCCTCCCCCTCGTAATTCTAGCTTCAAGCAAACAAGAAATCAAGAATGGACATTTAAAACTCTTTCATGCGGTCTTATTTAGGATTCAGAATTTCATAGTCAAGGAGGAGTTTGGGAGAGAAAAGTGTGATGATGTTGGACATCCATGGACATTTCAAGCACTTTCATTTGGTCGATCTTCGTGGTCGTGGGGGACTGAGAGAGAAGGAAAGTGGCGATCTGCCTTAGGGTTTTTGGAAGTATACGTGAAGCGGGGGAGTATAAAGAGGAAAATGGAAACAATCCAAATGTTAATTTACATTTCTACCCCCATTTTAAATGGTGAGTTAACAGGATTTTGGATGGAGTTAACGTTGGATGAAAATGGCATGATTTTTAAAACGTCAGGGATGCTAAGGAGAAAAAAAGTATTTTGGATGAAAATGGCAAAGCACCCCAAACAACAGGGACAAAAATGGCAATTATCTCTATTATTTAGAATCACCTTGTATTTGTAATGTTTTTAGTTTAAAAAAATATTATATTTATTAGTTTATATAATGTTTTAATGAGTTAAAATAAAAAAAATTAAAATAATTTTTCTAACCAATTTATCACTGGTTATTACCATCGGAACCGGTTAGACCGGACGACCGGTTAGTGTTTTTCTCTTCAATAATCGGTTACTTATCGGTTATTGACATAACTGGTTATGACCAGTAATCGACTTTGTCAATAATCGATTAGTATACTAACCGGTTGTTAAAAATAACCGAAATTTGCAACTCTATTAGAGATTAGTTTATAGCCATATGACCCATGAATGAATATGCTTAAAACATATATTTTCAAGCTTTATTACAAGAGTTATTTATTTAGTCTATGCTATTAGTGATATTAATTAGTAATTTTCCGGTTATAGTATTGTCTTCAACTTTAAGTAGCAAGAAATCAAACAATTCTTTTAGAGATTTTTTTACCTGAGAGATGTTCAAATGAGAAGTTTGTTTTGGGTAAGAAGGATAAGAAGGAATTTCAGCCATTGGATCTTGATCTAATAAAAAAAGCAAGGAGGGGTATTTTAGTCTTAGCCACTTTTGTTGACTTTTTATCTACTTCCCCCATTTTCTTTAAACATTCATAACTTTCACATACGACATTATTTTTTAAAAAAATTTACACCATAAAAACGAGCATTTTTTTATCTTTGAAACGCATATAGTGTTGTTATATAAAAAATGAAAAAAAAATTACTCTGATTTTTGACACAGATCATTGTGTCATTGTGTCGTCGTGTCAAAAGTATATATATGGTTACTATATATAAAATTAAATACTCTTTCGTTTTTTGTCACACTATGAAACAATAATCTGAACATTTTAACACATCATTGTGTCATTGTGTCAAAATGTTCAGATCATTGTGTCATTGTGTCGTCGTGTCAAAAATATATATAGTGTTGCTATATATAAAATTGATTACTCTTTCGGTTTTTGGCATCATATGAAACAATGATCTGAACATTTTGACACATCATTGTGTCATTATGTCAAAATGTTCAGATCAATGTGTCATTGTGTCGTCGTGTCTAAAGTATATATATATTGTGCTGCTATATATAAAATAAAAAAAAATACTCTTTCGGTTTTTAACACCATATGACACAATGATCTGAACATTTTGACACAATATGATACAATGATCTGAACATTTTGACACAATGACACAACGACACAATGACACAACGACACAATGACACAATGATCTGAACATTTTGATACAATCGGAAGAGTAAAAAAAAATTTAATTTTTTATATAGCAACACTATACGCGTTTTAAAGATAAAAAAATGCTCGTTTTTATAGTGTAATTTTTTTTTAAAAATAATGTCGTATCTAAAAGTTATGAAGGTTTAAAAAATGGGGGGAATTTGATAAAAGGTCAAAAATACCCTTCCATCTTTTATTTTCTTTAGTTTTTCTCTCTAATTTACCCAGAAAAATTTTAAGCCATAGATCTTCATTTAATTGAAGATCTAATGGCTATGATTCCTTCTTATCCTTCTTATCCAAACTAAACTTCTCACAATAACCTCACCCTTTTTTTACCTAACCCATATCATTTCATTTTAAAATCTGATATCATACTCTTAAACGGACTTTAAAACTCACAATTCGTTACAATTTTTATTAAAATTGTGTAAAATCATCTTTATATTCTTATCTAGATGTTCACAAAAAATCTAGTTACCCGAACCGATCCGGTCAAAAACACAAAACCAAATCGGTTTTTAACCAGTTACAAACCGATGGAAATCGTAGGTTGGAGACCGCTTTAGAGCTTTAAAGTGGGGAACCGGCTATGAAAAGGCTAAAAATCAGTATTTGATTAACCTAATAAAAATATAGATGACTTTTTTTAAAATACCGGTTTTTTATCAGTTAACGGTTCAATTTAACAAATTAGTTTTATCTGTTCGAATTTAAGGTTTTCACAAATCAATTTGAACTGATTTGTAATCAGTTGTTTATTTAAAACTCCGTTAACCGCTTGATTAACTGATATGAACCTCTATTTTTTTAACGACGAAATTACATTAATTTACACAACTTTTAAGTTTTAAAACTCTGTGAGAACATTTCATGTGTTCTTACTCTTGTTTTAAAAATTAAAAAAAAAAACAACATAAAAAACCTTTTTAGTTTCTACCCATATTATTGTCGACCACAAAGCCCCTTCCTTACCAACCATTACACTCCCTACAAACATGTGGTTTTTCACCCCTTATTTAGCTAATTAAAAAAAAAAAAAAACGAAATTTAAATATTAATACATTTAATTAAATACAATAAATTATAATTAACAAGTAATTTTCATTTAAGCCTCTGCACATCTCCTCTCTCTCCCCCGCCACCGTCTCCGCCGCGGGCCGCCGTCGCCACCTTCTTGTACGGTCATTTCTTGAAAAAAAAAAACACATCTAAAACACTCTGTTTGTTTTGAAGATCATAATTCACAAACACCCACTTCTTTATTTTCAAGAAAGATCAATAATAAATTTGGAAAAAAAAAAAAAAAACCATTTTCCAAATCAATCTCTCTCTAACCCTTCACTTTCTCTCTCTAGATTTCCAAGAACTCGACGGAGGCGGTCCGCCGTCTGTAATGGCGGACATCGTTAAACAGATCATCGCGAGACCGATTCAATTGGCGGACCAGATTATCAAAGAGACCGAATTCGCTTGCTCATATAAACAAGATTGCGCAGATATAAAATCCAAGACGGAAAAGCTCACGGCTTTGCTCCGGCAGGCGGCGCGTGCGAGTAACGACCTTTATGAACGGCCCACGCGCCGGATCATCGATGACACCGAACAGGTTTTGGATCGAACTTTGCAGCTTGTGGTCAAATGCCGGGCTAACGGGTTGAGTCGGATCTATACTTTTATCCCGAAAGGGAGCGTCAAGAAGCAGTCGAATCAGATCGAGAATTCGGTCGGCGACGTGTCCTGGCTGCTCCGCGTCTCGACCCCCGCGAACGAGCGGGACGACGAGTACGTCGGGTTGCCACCCATCGCCGCGAACGAGCCGATTTTGTGTTTGGTTTGGGAGCAAATCGCGATTTTGTGTTGCGGTACGGTGGAGGACCGGGCTGACGCGGCCGCGTCGCTTGTCTCGTTGGCGCGAGACAACGACCGGTACGGGAAGTTGATTATCGAGGAAGGTGGGGTGCCGCCGTTGTTGAAGTTAGCGAAAGAGGGGAGATCGGAGGGTCAGGAGAGCGCGATTCGAGCGATAGGTTTGCTCGGTCGTGACGCGGAGAGCGTCGAACAGATTCTCAATGAGGGAGTCTGTTCGGTGTTCTCGAAGATATTAAAAGAAGGGCATATGAAGGTTCAGATTGTGGTGGCGTGGGCCGTGTCGGAGTTAACTGCGAACTACCCGCCGTGTAAAGACCGGTTCTTGCAGAACAACACCATCCGGTTGCTTGTGAGTCATTTAGCGTACGAGACGATCGAAGAACATAGCAAATACACCATTGTTAGCACCAAGGATAAGATAACATCGCTTCATGGAGCTTATCAGGCGAATTCCGATCACGATGCTAGAAACCGACAAGACGATGATGATAGGAGCCACGTTCCACGCCCAGGCGATCTAGACAAAGTTGGTTCACGCCGAGGCGATCTAGACAATGTTGGTTCACGCCGAGGCGATCTAGACAATGTTGGTTTGCACCATGTCGTGACGATGAAATCCCCAAGCCAACCCCAACAACGACGAGAGAAGAGTAGAAGACGGGTTGGGTTTCCCGGGGCAAGCATTAAAGGGAGGGAATTTGAAGATCCAGCTACAAAAACAGAAATGAAGGCCATGGCGGCTCGTGCCCTATGGCACCTATGTGCCGATAACTTTTCCATCTGTCAAACAATAACCGAGTCACGAGCACTTCTTTGTTTCACGGTACTTCTGGAAAAAGGCGAAGACGAGGTAAAATTCAATTCAGCAATGGCGCTTATGGAAATCACAGCAGTGGCTGAAAGCCACTCTGACCTAAGACGTTCAGCTTTCAAGCCAACGTCTCCAACCGCCCGTGAGGTTGTGGACAAGTTGCTCAAGATTGTTACCAAAGGCGAGTCAGATCTCCTTATTCCAAGCATCCAATCAATCGGGAACTTGGCTCGAACATTTCGAGCCACCGAAACCAGGATCATCCCTCCCTTGGTGAGGCTCCTTGACGAGAGGGAGAGCGAGGTGTCAGCACAGGCGGCCATTGCACTGATCAAGTTTGCGTGCACCGATAACTACTTGCACGTGAACCATTGCAGGGCTATATTAGAGGCGAAAGCGCCAAAATACTTGATTCAACTAACGTATTTCGGGGAACAAATGGTTCAGGTGCCGGCATTGATCCTCCTTTGCTATATCGCGCTACACATACCTGATAGTGACACGTTAGCCCAAGAAGATGTGCATATTGTGCTTCAATGGGCTTTGAAACAAGGTCATTTGATGCAAGATTCACAGCTAGAAACACTTGTATTGGAAGCCAAACAGAGATTGGAGATCTATCAATCTCGAGCCTAATTTTTTATTAATATATTTGGTTTCGGTTTTGTGTTTTTTAGTTATTATACATATAGCTAGGAATCGTTACATTTTCTTGTATCAGTTCTTTCAAGGAGCCTCATCTGAACCATTATTTTGTGCATCCAGGTTAATTAACTTATCCATATTAACAAACAAACACTATAACTTAACATGATATATATTATTGTCTTAAATCAATTCTTAAAAAAAACAACTAGGCCACCACTTGTCAAGTATGGGTAATAGCATGTTGGGTTTACAAGTTGATTTGATAAACCAAAATATAACATGTATAGGTATTTGTGTTAAATTTAAAGATGAGCATAATGTAATTCGTATAACCAAGTTAGCATGCTATAATAAACGAGTATGTATCATTGTGCGTTGCACCGGACAGTGGCGGACCCACTAAGGGCCTAGGGGTGGCGCCCGGTACCCCTGAACTTTTACCTCGACGTGCAAAAAATTTTTTTTATAGGTTTTCGGTTTTTCGCGACCCCTGAAACGAACTTTTCGCGACCCCTGGAAGAAATTTTATGGCTTTTACTTAAAAATATGATCAAAAGCCCCTTAAAAATATGATTAAAAGCCCGTTAACTACCTAATTTTTTTTTTCGGGAGCGCTACCCCCGAACCCCCCGTTAGTCCCCGCTACCCCTGATATTCTTTTCTGGATCCGCCACTGGCACCAGATCATTATGTCTTTCTATAATGCACGAACCTACAATATATGACTGAGAATGTAAAAACGAGTTTTTGTGTTAACACTCTAGTTTCACGTCGGGGACGAATCGATATCCCAAAAAACATAGACGAAAACTCAAATTGATATGTAAACGCTGACAAAACGTTAAAATTAACGTAATGAAAAATATATAGTCTATACGTAAAAACATATATAAGTAAACAAAGACAAATTAAAAAAAAAATTACTCAAAACAATTGTCAACCATACCTGAAAAACAAATAATCTCATCGATATAAGATAGAGATGATTTGAATCTTTTGAATGAAGGAGAATAAAATAGAGATTGAATCTAATGATTTTAGTAAGGGATATGTGATTACACGCAAGTGTAGTAAACACATTGTTAAGATGTAAAGTTCTAGATCCCCAACTCAGTACTGACTCCAGCTATTTATAGAGCCTCGAGAGTCGAGACAGCATCCGTCTATATCCTGCATATCCAGTCCGTTATATCATGCTCCAGTTCTTGGGATTCCATTTATCACTTGCACTGCAAATTCACAATCGTTTGCACAAGTTAAACCATTTATAAGACGAGTTAATGACTATGATCGAATCGGAAGAAACATCTCCAATAATCACTCACCTCATAGTACCTCAACAATTTAGCAATTTACGATTTCTAAACGCGCCTCTTCTATGGTTCTTTCATAGTGGGCACATGTTTTTTTTTTTTACGATTGAACATAAATTAAATCAAAGAAGCTTGAACCCATCCATATACATACCAATTAAAATCCTCAATCCCATTTTATATTTTATTATATCTTTACTATTACTATTACTATTTTATTCATAGCATAATATAATGTGTCAAACGGGTCATTGGTCTTGTTTGTGTAAATAATGGCTAAAATGAAGTTTTCGCATATAATATTGTGTGGAATGTGTCTTCTTATTTCTTTTTTTGGTTATAGGTGAATGTTGAAGGGATATATGCATTTCTGGATTTTCAAGTACCTGGACCGATCAGAGTCGTACGTGTTGCAAGCTTAAAAGAAGCAAAGTAATGAATTTTGGAAGCAACAAATCGTAGACTATGGTCTCCTCCGTAGTTTATGGTGGTCAGGAGGCAAAAATTGGAGCACCATAGTCCAGTACTCAAGGGTTGTAGTAGAGCCGTAGGGAATGTCGTAGACTATGGTCCCCATCATAGTCTACAGCAGGCTTACGGTTCTAGGCGGTTTTCAGCGTTTTTACACAACCTAAATTAGGTTTTTTTAGGGGAACTTCATTCTAACCTATCTTGGAGTAGGGGTGTTCAATGGTTCGTTTAACGGTTTATTCGGTTTATTTGATTCGGTTTATTCGGTTTGAAGTTTTTTTTTATGATAACCATAACCAAACCAAACCATATTGAAAATTTTACAAACCGAATCGAATAAACCAAATTCAATATGATTCGGTTTCGGTTGAAAACCGAATAAATCGTATTCAAATCGTTTAAACCGTATTCAACAAATAATATATTTTGCGTATTTTTTACTAATAAAAAAAATAAACAAAGAACAAACATCTTTAACATATCCTTAGGTGGCGTTTGGTTCACGGAATGTAATGTAATTGGAATTGTAAAGTTTTCCTTTTAAAATTATGCTTAAGTTGGGTAAGGAAGGGGTTTGAAATACAATGAATTCCTTTAATCAATGGAATTTGAGGTCATGTAACTTTCCTTCGTTAAAGTGAAGGATTTCTAAATTCCATTGATTAAAGGAATTCATCGTATTTCAAACTCCTTCTTTACCCAACGTAAGCACAACTTTAAAAGGAAAACTATACAATTCCAATTACATTACATTCCGTGAACCAAACGCCACCTTAGAGTTTAAGAGTTAAGACCATAATCCGATATACAACCAAAATACTTCCAACTAAATACCTACAACCAAACTACCCCCAACCCAATACCTACAAAGAAAATACCAACAACCAAAATACCTACAACGAAAATACCAACAATCAAAATACCTACAACCCAAATACCCACAAACAAAATACTTACAGCCAAAATACCTACATACCGATAGAGTAAACAAAAAAACTTCAAAGTTTTCATGGAAAATAGTCTTCCAACACATGAAGTGAACAAAAACAAACATCAAGAAATTTCTTCAATCGACATCGACATCAAGTGTTATCCCTCTCATTTCTACAAGAAATAAAAACAAGTATATGGGAAAAAACGATGGATATGTGATATATTAAAAAAACATGGATATATCATTATCATATATGGGTTTATAAATAAATAAATATACATACATACATATACATATATATATATATATATATATATATATAAATCTTATTTGGTTTTAAACGGATAACCAAATAAACCGAATAAACCGAATAAAAACAAAACACAAAACCATATCCGAACCGTAAACCGAATTCACAATTCGGATACGGTTGAAAACCGAACCGTAAACCGAATTCACAATTCGGATTGGTTTATTCGGATATGAATATGGTTCGGTTTGTCAGTTTATTCGGATTTCGGTTATTTATGAACACCCCTATCTTGGAGTGCTTAGGACGAAAAGGGACGAAGAAATTGAAGTGACACAAGTGGAATTCATCCCCATTCATCAAAATCACTACCAAAAAACATCAATTTCCTTCCAGAATCGATGATTAAAGGCTAAATCACTCGTGATTACTTTTGGGTACTTGGTTCATATTTGCAAACATGTTTCAACTTGATATAAACACTTCTTACATATTAATTGGTTTGATTATCTAGATAAATCGGTAAGTAGAGTTTAGGTTCGTATTTTCTATGTTTTGTCATGATTAAAAGACTCGTTATCCATGGTTCAATTGACATTTGACATTCGTTTGTTTTCATCATTAATCCTAAGTGTTGTGTTGTTGCTAGTATAATTGGTTGATGCTACTAAGATTTCACCCTAACACGTGTCCTTTATCGGTTTTGAATCGTTAAGTAACTTCGTGTTAGATTCCTTAGTCTTGTAGTATCTATCATTGTGAACATAGAATTAGGTTATGTCTATGTAACTTAGTAGTGAAGTTAGAATAATTGTGTTACATGTGTTGCTATTTAATCAATTCCGCGTGTGATCATCTTTATTTTTATTGCAAATTTCAATTTTATTCATAGTTGTTCATGTTGTCAATCAATCACAAATTAAATCTTTTGTTTTTTACATTATGTTTGACAATTACAATCAATTAGAACACGTTTCCAACCACTAACTCCTTATGGATTCAACAACCCACTTACCCTTGCTAGTTATTCAAGTAAGGTGATTTGGAACACACTAACTCTCTATCTTTGATCGACACTTCGACGTCGATCAGTTATAAATAAATTGGCGGGTTTTAATAAATGGTTAAACATATTATAATATGTTGATAGGTTAACCAAATAAAATACATCTTTTTTGTCCAACTAAAAGGATTAAACTTATCAATCCAACCCCGAACCTATTCATTAACCAGATTATAAATAACAATCTAAAACACAACTATGCCCGCCTTAATATTACCTAGGAATATGCTCTTATACACTTGCTTAAATGATACACCCCATTGCTTTAGATTTCTTCATACTCTCTCCTTTAATAAAGATTTCTTCTTGAATGTTGCATCATTTTTCACTTGTGCTTCTCCTTAAGAATTGTATCTTCATAAATGATACATGTTTTATGTTTGATCCGTCATACTTTTCATAGAATATTAGAAAAGCATGTGAAAAGCTAGTTTTCATAGATTAAACAAGCATGTGAAAAGCAAAATAGTGAGTATAAGATGTGAGTGTAATTATGCATGCATCACATACCACTAAAAATGTGGTCATTTTGACTTGATGAGGGGACTATACTATACAATGATCGACATTTATACAAACGACGTGAAATGTTAGAAAAAGAAAAGTTTTTTTGAAGGAATATCTCTAGATCAGTCAAATATCACTTCCACAATTGTCTCAATTTCCAGCTCATTACTAGCATCGTTACAACCATGACTAACATTTGACTGTACAATTCATCATAAATCCATGTATTTGTTCTGATAACTTATAAATTTAGAAAACAATGTTTCTGTTTACATCTCTGATTAACCAATCGATAATATGAAATAGTGACTGATTTCTAAATTTTTATTAAATTCTTACTCAAGAGCCGGCTCTTTGACATAACGTTAGTGATTTAACCAATTTTGTATAAATCTACTTTTTGCTCTAGTTTTCATGATTTCTTATATGGTTCTCACAATTTGTCATCAAATATGCACTTAAAAATCAAATCTTTAGTAGAAAATAGAAACTCAAGCACATATCACCACTCATTTAGAGTCAAAATCATTAGTCGCAAAGCAATAATACCCAAAACCATAACTAATCGATAATTTTTAACCATATTCAATAAGGATTCTAACCTTTCACGTGGAAAAATAAAAAATAAGACACAAAACTAGTAGAAATCAAGAGCTTGAGTTCCAAATTGAAATACAACCATTCAAGACAATATGTATATTGATGGTTTTGTAACATAGTGGTATGTTTATCGATGGTTTTGTAACATAGTGGTATGTTAATTGTTTAATACAAAAGTGATAAAAGTTTAAATCTTTAGAAGTGTAAGATTTAATTATATTGTTGTATTATAAATTACTGATAAAGAAAATATAAGAAAAAATTGAGGGTGTTCAAAATTGGTTTAAAAGGCCTAAAAAGGGTAAATTGATTCGTTTGTAGAGGTACTACCTATTGGTTTAGAATCTTGTTCGAAATTAGGGGTTGCCATGGGTGTAATTGGAATATATGATTTAGAAAAAAGAGAAGGTATAAAATTAGATAAATATCATTATCCTACGCTATTATTTTGTATCTTTTATTGCTTTTGGGGTCCTCAATCATAAAAAACTAGTGGGATGGCACGTGACGTGATGAGAAACACACCATATTAATATATACTGAAAAATGTTTCAATAGCTAGATTTTAACCATATGCGCGTTGCGCGGAGGTGTTTAAGAATGACATCAGGATGTTACAAAAATTCGAATGTTGTTGCGTTAATTCTATTAGCTTAGCTTATTGTTTGTTTTACAAAGAGTGGGCTTCAAAAAGATCATGACTTCCTTCATCTCAACGCGCTCTCGTTTGGTTGTGTTCTTGTTGTTTTAATCGTTCAGATAACACGGGTAGAAAAAATAGTTAAACTGCTACACCAACAACAACATAAATTATTGGTGATCAATGGGGTTAACATGGGGATAATGCAAACACATAAAACCATTGCATTGCTTTAAGGATACGTGGAGTAAAACAAAAAAAAAGAGCATTGAACGACCAAAATTACTTAGGGTCTGTTTGGTATGGGGTAATGGAATGAATGACGTAATGGAATGAGCGAGAGAATGGAATGATCGTGAGAATGAAATGGATCATTACTATTCCATCGTCATATTTGGTTACTATGTGAGAATTGAATAAATCATTACTTTGCGCTGTTTAATGGTTACAACAAACAAAGTAATTGAATAAAATTTTACTAATATTTACATTTAAATTAGAATATATTTTTATTTTTTATTTTTTTATTTTTATTAATTTATTTTTATAAAATAGTTTAATTTGTATTTTTTAATTTGTTTGTTTTTATATTTTTCTAATTTAATATAACTATTATTATTATTATTATTTTGTTTTTAATTTATTTATTTAATTTAATTTTAATTTTTTATTTTCCCCTTATATTTTTTTCTTTTTATTCTTAATTTTTTTTTCTTTTTATTCTGAATTTTTTTCCGTAAATATTAACGAAGAAATTTTATTGGAAATTAATATTTCATTCCATTCCTTGAGGGAATCGTAAAAAAACACCCCTCCCCTATGGAATGAAAATCTTATTCCATTCCAATGTGCAACCAAACATGTTATTTTTCATTCCCACGTAATGACTCATTCCATTTCACCCTTCATTCCTGCGTACCAAACACTACCTTAGAAAACATGACCAAATCATATTTACCATTTAAAAGTTTACGTATAACACAACCAAAACAAAAATACAAAAAGTAAAAAAATTATAAAACTAAATAATCTAAATGGAGGTTACCGTTGGGATAATGTGGACACACAAAACCATTGCAATGGAGGTTACCGCTCTGACACTGTGAATATTGCATTTGTAATATGCAAGCATAATATAAATTGTTGGTAATCAATGGAGGTTACCACTGGGATAAAGCGAACACACAAAATTGGTGGTCAATAGAGGTTACCGCTGGGATAACGCGAACACACATAACCATCGGACTGATCGTAGAAATATTTAATTTGTTGATTATTAAATATATAAAAACCATTTGATTAATTAAATATATAAAAAGTATTAGATTATTTTACTATATATATCATTAAAACAATAGCATTTGAATAAAATAATATAAAATAAATATTAAAATATTCTAACCAAATAAAATATTATTATGTTGTCAATTGTAATATAGTATAATTAATTTATGAAGAATTATATAGAGTTAAAGAATTAATGAAAGTTTTATTTATATAAAATGCTTTTCAGAATTGTTAAACATTGTTACATAAATTACATTTTTAAATTAATTTCGATATTAATTGCTTATTCGGTTGTTATTTTATATTTAACGAGATGGTTACCACCCCGCGCGTTGCTGCGGGGTTTAATTTGTATAATGAACGAAAGTAAAAAAATTAAGTGGTATAAAACGTAAAAGTCTAAAAGTCTCGTGGTGAAAGTATAAAACTATAACGAAAGTTAAAAAGTTAAGGGGTATAAAACGTAAAAGTCTAAAAGTCTCGTGGTGCACGGCGTTGAATTTATATGCTCAGCGAAAGTTAAAAAGTTAGGGGTATAAAATGTAAAAGTCTAAAAGTCTCGTGATGAAAGTATAAACTATAAAAGTATACTAAAAGCGAAAGTAGAAAAGTTAAAAGTTTCGTGGTCAAAGAAGAACACAACAAAACTTAAAACAAAAAAAAAGTTTTAAAAGTTAGAGAGTTAAAAAGTTAAAGGGTATAAAACGTAAAAGTTTAAAAGTCTTGTGGTATAAGTATACTAAAAACAAAAATAAAATGTTAAAAGTTTCGTGGCCAAAGTAAAATATAACAAAACTTAAAACAAAAAAAACTTTGACGAAATATAAAACTATGAAAAAAGTCATCGTCAAAGTAAAAAACTTTAAAAGTATACTAAAAATTAAATTAGTCGAATAAAAAACGAAAGTTAAAAAAGTTAAGGGGTATAAAACGTAAAATTCTCGTGATGAAAGTATAAAATATAAAAGTATACTAAAAACGAAAGTAGAAAAGTTAAAAGTTTCGTGGCCAAAGTAGAAGACAACAAAACTCAAAACAAAAGCAAAAAAAGAACTTTAAAAGTTTGAGGGTAGAAAACGTAAAATTATGAAACATATCTGGCCAAACTATGAAAACCGAAAGTTTGCTATTTCATTAAAAAAACAAATTGTAAAAGTTTAGGGGTAGAAAGCGTCAAAGCACCAAAGTCACGTGGCCAAACTATGAGAAACGAAAACATCACTATTCATCCTCAATTTCTATTGTATATATATATAATAACACAATGAACAAAAATGATTTTACCCCTTTAATCTCGTAGTGTTTCAAGTAAAAGACAAGTTTGACATTCTCAAATATATTATAATTGGTGATCTGATACAAATTAGACCATATTCCATGAGTAGTTTACAAACGATTTGGATCTATATCTAATGGATATAAGACTAATAACCAGGAACGGAAATGATCATATGTAGTGGGCATTATAGTGTCATATAGCGCCCCAAACACCACTACACCCCTATTTTTTTCATTTTTTTTTCATACGTCTAGGGTTTGCCATTCAGAAAGGGTTGACGGCGCAGCTTGTTGCTCGCCTTTCCTGCGTGGATTCTTGAGGCTTGTACGTTGCTTTTGTGGTTTATTAAAGTTATTATAAACTAAAAAAAAATTTCATCAATAAAAAGATTAATATTTATAAAGCCCCTCCCACCACACCAGTTTTTTCACATGAAGCCCTTGATATCTGGGTTGTCACATGTCACGATTTGCCTAACCCAGAAGCTTTATGACTATGGATAGCCACCGTGACAAATTACAAAGACTTCTTGAACCCCTATATATACTAAAAAACTTGGAAGAAAATAAATCTAAAATAATTAAATAATCAAGCATGATTCTAATCTAATAGTAACTCGACTAAATAACTAGTAAAATTTTGCTAACCAATCCTTAACTGTTGATCACTTCCATCTCCTCTCTAATTTCTATCTCTTTCTACGGCCACCACCACCATTGCCACATCTTCTCATCTCCTCTCTAATTTCTATCTCTTTCTACGGTTCTCCGACCAAATATCTCACGACCGCCACCATCTTCTGTCGTCACTTCCATCACATGTAAGCGCTTATGATTTACATTTTTCTTGGTGGTATTTTAAAAATCTAAACACCAAAACAAACCCTAAACACTGAATTTTGTCAAATCGAGTGGGTTCCAGATCATGAAATATAAATCCAGTGGGTTCTATCTCAAGATCATCAAGTGTCCATTTTGATTTTTAGGTTTTGAAATGTGGCTTTGTGCACGTTCGATGTAATCCTCACTTTGTTTCTGCTGGGCACACAATCGAATCCAAGACACAAGGTTACAAAATTCAATATGAAATCTAGTAAAGACAAACCAAGATAAAAGTAAACGATTCTAGAATTCAATTGAAATCTTCTTTACCGACCGGGTTAATCCGGTTTTAAAAACATTGATTTTATCCCTTCTAGTGCAAAGTTTTTTAAAAATCTAATTTTTGGTGACTCGCATTTCTTTTATACTTGAATCAAACGTTAAGGTAAATGACTAAAATACCTCTCAGATGTGGTTAACTAACGGTTCTTTTAAATTTTAAATGAATTTTAAACTTTAACCAAAATTGATTAAAGAATAAAATATGAGAGACTAAAATTTTTAAAAGGTTTAGATTAAAAAAAATAAAATGAGCCAATATCAAATTTCAAGAACCAAAAACATAGTTACTCTCTATTTTATTAAATTAATTAGGATGTGATTCGATTTAATCGATTTTTGATCAATATCTTTTTTCCTCCAATCACGATCCGTCGTTTTGATGAATTTCCGATCATACCCCTGGCCCTGTGCAACAACTTCCTCTATATAACCGCGCGTGTGCGAGAAAACCAACACACCAAGTTTCAAGAGAGTAGGGTTTGCTCTCTTCTCAATTTGGGGGTTTTCGTTTCTAGGGTTTCTGAACCTCACAAAAAAATGGACGTTGACGGCGCTAGAAAATCCGGCACCGTGAAATGGTTCAACGACACCAAAGGCTTCGGTTTCATCACTCCTGAAGACGGCGGCGAAGAGCTCTTCGTTCACCAGTCCTCCATCCGTACCGACGGATTCCGCAGCCTCGGCGACGGCGAATCCGTCGAGTATCTGATCGAGCAGGGATCCGACGGCCGTACCAAGGCCGCCGATGTCACCGGTCCTAACGAAGGTCCTGTTCAGGGAAGCACTCGCGGCGGCGGCGGCGGAGGCGGTGGTGATCGTTACGGAGGCGGCGGAGGTGATCGTTACGGCGGGGGTGGAGGAGATCGTTACGGAGGAGGCGGCGGTGGTTACAACGGTGGAAGCCGTGGAGGACGTGGCGGCGGCGGCGGTGGTTACGGCGGCGGTGGTGGTGGTAACGGTTGTTTTAAGTGTGGTGAGAGCGGTCATATGGCTAGGGAATGCACTCAGAACGGCGGCGGCGGCGGTGGCGGAGGGAGGTACGGCGGCGGCGGTGGTGGCCGTGGAGGAGGAGGATACGGCGGCGGCCGTGGCGGCGGCGGCGGCGGCGGTGGTGGATGCTATAACTGTGGGGAGGAAGGGCATTTCTCTAGAGAGTGCCCTAGCTCTAACAACCGTTAGATCTGTTGCTGACGTGGATGGTGGATGATAAATGGTTTGCTTTTATATCATTTACTTTTTTAACTTTTATATTTTGCTTTTGATGTTTGCTGAATCAGTTGGTGATCTGGAACCATGTTTGCTTTGGAATATGAGGCCTGTTTTTGGTTGGATTTTTAATTTAGGGTTATGGATTTGACATCTTTTTCTTTATATTTAGTTTGAAGTATTTTCCATTTGACAAGTTAGGGTTCATTATTCAACTCTGTGGAATGTATTTGAACCCAGAAAAGCCATTAAAGAAATAAGAAGGGGTGCTCTAAAATCTTTGTTTTAATAATTGGTTTGTTTTGATTGTGTTGGTCAAACCTGGTGTGGTTTGTGCCTTTTTACAGTTGTATTCAGAATCTGTAACAAAAGGTGTTATTATTTTTAGGTTTTAAATTCATATAATGGGTTCATCAACTTTCATTCAATTGTCAAATTTCAAACACTTTCCTTTTAGAATTGTGTTTGTTGTGACCCATATGCATAGTAGTGCAAAATTGTTCTTGGGTATATTAAGTTAGCATTTTGGACACTTTAGGGTGTTAAACTGGTAGTTGATTACATGTTAATTTACATGCTCCTTCATAATCTGATTTTGTTAATGGTAAAGGTTCCTAATTTATTATGTGAATGTGATGGGTGATAAATTGATAATGGCATCTTGTTTGAATGGTAGAGGATTGTTATTCCTTAAAAGGATAGTAAATGCTTACTAGCATTGTGTTTGAATGGGACCTTTTTTGCTTAAAGGGTGCTAATTCTACTGTTGGTGGTGGGAGCATCTTGCTACAGTTGTTTGAACTAGTTTTATAATGGCATCTTGATACATATCTTTACTTTAAATGGTTTAGTTTACTTCTTTTTGTTTTCAACAAAGGCTCACACACGTCACTAGTAGAATCATTGACACAACTTCGTCTTTTTATACCTTCTAGTCTTAAGGATCTCTACCACAAGTCTACTAGGTGAAACGTGAAATAAGGCTTGAGGTTTCATCTACCTACTAATCAAAAACCAAAGATTGTTTGAAATGGGACATGCTGTGAATATGCATTCAGTGCTACCATTCATGTCTTTTCTTGGACGACAAACGGGTAGCACAAACATATCAATTGAGCACATCCCAGAGAAAATTCAGCGTTAGAAGATTCACCGTGGTAAAACCTGGAGGCTTCAACCATTGTAAAACCTGGATGCTTCAGGGATTTACCTTGTGACCTCTTGATCCTTGATTCATATATTTTTTTTAACGACAATCTGTTATATTCCTACTTTAAACTACACCTCGTATTTACAATGATAAAGTTTAAACATATAAACTCCAAGTAATCCTCCAAGTGACAAGCCTCTCCTGTTAGGCCACCACCCCTAATGGTATGTAAAATTCCATTAATGAATATTAGAGCAACACAACGTCATATTGACAAACAAATTATTTTATTAACAAACAATGAATTAATGTAGAACTAAATGGACTCAATATACATATTTGTAGATAGAAGCCAATATCCTCTGTAGTATTATCTTAAATGTTCAATCTAGTTGTCAAAATCACTCTATATGACATCTCCTTCATTTAAAAATTAACATGAGAAAACAAATGCGTAAAAATTAAAATCGGAAATGTTAAGTATTAGCTTTTAAAAGACTTTTTAATGGCTCTTAATGGTCATTAAGATGCAACCTCTTATTGGTGTAATGTCTTTTTAACCGTTAAGAGGTTTAAAAGATGTTAAATGGTTAAGAAGTAACCTCTTAATATTAAACCCTCACAAGTCATATTCTTACTCGTCTTCTTGGTAAACTCTTAATTTTTCATTAGGAGGTAGCCTCCTAATGACCAATAAGGTTGTGTTTGGCGCGCTATAAGCTAACTTATAAGCTAGCTTTTTGACATTACCAAACGGACCTTTTTTTAATAAACTAGCTTTTTTTAAAAGTCTCGTTTGGTAACGTCAAAAAGCTAGCTTATAAGCTAGTTTTTGAAAAGCTAGTTGGAGTAGCGTTTCAACTAGCTTTTATAATATTTCCAGTTTTACGTTTCCCTAACTTATAAATAAATATCTTTATTTACATTTATTACATGTACTTTTATGTCATTTTATATTTTTCAGCTAGTTTATCAGCTAGTTTTTACCAAACGTTATTTTTTATCAGCTAGCTTATAATTTATCAGCTAGTAGCTAGCTTATCAGCTAACAGCTAGCTTATCAGCGATCAGCTTGCTTTTCAGCTAGTGCGCCAAACACAGCCTAAGAGGCTACAAAACAACCCGTAAAACAAGACCGACATAGGTGGCTACAAGATAGAGATGTACATAAAACCAAAAAGAAACGGAAAACACCTGACTGATGTTTTAAACTGGATTTCTAAACTAGATTGGTAACCGGTTGACCTGGAAGCAGATGTGGAATTAGAAAACTGGATCGGACTTCACGTGCCACCCCTGAAACCCTTCTATGTTCACCCCTGCCTAGAAGGTCGAACTGGATTTGATTATTCAAAGCAGTAAATTTATAATATGCATTTTATGAACTTTCAAACATGACAAATGTGAAATAAAAAACTTCAATTATTTTTTAATCAAATTACAATTATCGTAAAAGAACATCAATATAAGTTTCTTCATTCTATTTATTTATACCACCACTACACACATTCTTTTGATAAATCACAAATGTAGAATGCTTTCCCTTTATCATCATTTTCAGTAGTTATGTACTCCAAAGGTTTATCCTTTTTCCACTTAAACTTGATTGTAAATCTTGCAATTGATCCATAAGCTACATTAACAAAACAACATGCAATCAATAGGAATTTTGTTTAAACGAATAAACCCTAGCAAACATCTGAGAGATGAAGATAACACAAAAAATGAATATTAATAGCTAATAAGGAACAAATACTTGTAATAAAACTTAAAAACTCACCATATGTATTGCCGGAGGTTCTTTTGGAGGGTGGAAAAATCACTTGGTAATGTTGTTTGTGCTAATAAAAGAAAACCCTAATTTCTTTTTAAGGTGACTTTTTAAAAATAAGTTTAATTAGTAGGCGCTTTTGAGTTTGGGTCAGTTGAATCGTAAGAACCACCAGATCAAAAATCAACTTGGAAGTAGACTAAACAGACACACTCGAATCGCCTTCATGTCTTTTCTTGGACGATAAACGGGTAGCACAAGCATATCAATTGAGTACATCCCAGAGAAAATTCAGCGTTCGAAGATCCACTGTGGTAAAACCTGGAGGCTTCAACCATTGTAAAACCTGAAGGCTTTAAAGATTGAACTTGTGACCTTTTGATCCTTGATTCATATTTGTTTTTTTTAACGACAATATGTTATATTCCTACTTTAAACTACACCTTGTATTTACAATGATAAAGTTTAAACATAAAGTCCAAGTAATCCTCCAAGTGAAAAGCCTCTCCTGTTAGGCCACCACCCCTAACGGTATGTAAAATTCCATTAATGAATATTAGAGCAACACAACGTCATATTGACAAACAAATTATTCTATAAACAAGCTATGAACTAATGTATAACTAAATGGACTCAATATACATATTTGTAGATAGAAGCCAATAGCCTCTGTAGTATTATCTTAAATGTTCAATCATTGTCAAAATCACTCTATATGACATCTTCATTTTTATCCATGTTTATAAAAGTCAAAATTAAAAAACAAATGCGCAAAAATCAAAATCAGAAATGTTAAGTATTAGTCTTAAAAGACTTTTTAATGCCACTTAATGGTCATTAAGATGTAACCTCTTATTGGTGTAATGCCTTTTAACCGTTAACAGGTTTAAAAGATGTTAAATGGTTAAGAAGTAACCTCTTAATATTAAACCCTCACAAGTCATATTCTTACTCTTATTCTTGGTAAACTCTTAATTATTTCATTAAGAGGTAGCCTACCTAATGACCATTAAGAGGCTACCAAACAACCTCTAAAACAAGACCGACATAGGTGGCTACAAGATAGAGATGTACATAAAACCAAAAAAGAAACGAAAAACACCCGACTGATGTTTTAAACTGGATTTCTAAACTAGATTGGTAACCGGTTGCCCTG
Organism: Deinandra increscens subsp. villosa; assembly: GCA_039602395.1. NCBI lineage: Eukaryota > Viridiplantae > Streptophyta > Magnoliopsida > Asterales > Asteraceae > Deinandra > Deinandra increscens. The sequence continues at coordinate 5,088,585 of JBCNJP010000017.1, forward strand.
GAAGTAGATGTGGAATTTGAAAACTGGATCAGACTTCACGTGCCACCCCTGGAACCCTCCTATGTTCACCCCTGCCTAGAAGGTCGAACTGGATTTGATTATTCAAAGCAGTAAATTTATAATATACACTTTATGAACTTTCAAACATGACAAATGTCAAATAAAAAACTTCAATTGTTTTTAATCAAATTACAATTATCGTAAAAGAACATCAATATAAGTTTCTTCATTCTATTTATTTATACCACCACTACACATATTCTTTTGATAAATCACAAATGTAGAATGCTTTCCCTTTATCATCATTTTCGGTAGTTATGTACTCCAAAGGTTTATCCTTTTTTCGATTAAACTTGATTGTACATCTTGCAATTGATCCATAAGCTACATAAACGAAACAACATGCAATCAATAAGAAATTTGTTTTAATCGAATAAACGCTAGCAAACATCTAAGAGATGAAGAGAACACACAAAATGAATACCCTAATTTCTTTTTAAGGTGACTTTTAAAAATAAGTTTAATTAGTAGGTGGTTTTGAGTTTAGGTCAGTTGAATCGTAAGAACCATCAGATCAAAAATCAACTTGAAAATAGACTAAACCGGACACACTCAAATCGCCTTATCCTTCGGTCACCGATTAAACTGGCCAAGTCAATCCGAGTTTTAAAACATTGGAGTTATGTGAATGAAATAGAGAAAGGGCACTAATGTAATTTTACATGGACGTATTTTCTATAAACATTGTTATTATCTTTTCCTTCTAAAACACCTTTCACGGTTATCCCATCTTCCGGCTAAACCTAGCCCTCTCTCCGACGAATTCTCCGGCAACGATGGCCGCCATCCCTCTCCTCCGCCTCTCCTTATCACCACCACCATTCAAAACCCCTCGCTCACCTCTCCTCATTCACCCTCTCAGATCAAACACCTTATCAATTTCACCGCCAAAATCCCCGCCACTCCGTTCGAATCCCGCCGCCCAATCCCGCCGACGGCCACCGATCTCCGCCTCCTACAACACAACTCCAGTCACCGACCGGTTAATCTCCGCCGCCGCCTACTTTTTCCCCTTCTTCAACGGCCTCCAATACGGCCGATTCCTCTTCGCCCAATACCCCAAAACCCTAGGTCTCGCAATCGAACCCTTACTCCCCTTACTCTCGTTCTACCGATCCGTTCCGTACTCCAGCTACCTCGCGTTCCTAATCCTGTACATCGGCGTCGTCCGTAACACGAACGTCAGCCGTTACGCCCGATTCAATGCGATGCAGGCGGTGGTGCTCGATGTGCTGCTGGTTTTACCGATGCTGGTTCAGAGGATATTTAACCCCGGGCCGCATGGGATTGGGGGGAAGATTGTGATGGTGAGCCATAATGTCATATTTGTGGGTGTGGCTGTTTGTTTTGTGTATACGGTTGTGTATTCGGTTTTGGGGAGGACTCCTACTTTGCCTTTTGTTGGTGATGCTGCTGGAAGACAGTTTTGAGGATTCAGGTGAAATTATCAGCTGCTTTTCTTGTTTTGGGATTCAACTTTCATTGAGTTTGATTAGTTTTTATTGTTTTTGATATGTTAATGAGATAGAATTTGCTATTAATGTTTTATGGTTAGTTACTGCATTTCAAGTATACTTTTTGTGTTCAAAAATGTGATATAAGTTTGAAAATAGAGTCATGGTTCCAAAGTTTTTCATTGTTTGAGGAATTAGGAGGGATTTAATATAAATTGTGATCATGTAGTATGCTCTCCCTTTTCTGCATTCTGGGAGTGTTTGAGGATTCAGGTGAAATTCAGCTGCTTTTCTTGTTTTGGGATTCAATCTCATTGAGTTTGATTAGTTTTTTATTGTTTTTGATATGTTAATGAGATAGAGTTTGCTATTAATGTTTTATGGTTAGTTACTGCATTTCAAGTATATTTTTGGTATTTTATGCAAGATTTTGTGTTCAAAAATGTGATATAAGTTTGAAAATAGAGTCATGGTTCCAAAGTTTTTCATTGTTTGAGGAATTAGGAGGGATTTAATATAAATTGTGATCATGTAGTATGCTCTCCCTTTTCTGCATTCTGGGAGTGTTTGAGGATTCAGGTGAAATTCAGCTGCTTTTCTTGTTTTGGGATTCAATTCTGACTGCATATCTTTGAGTTTGATTAGTTTTTGTTTTTCTTTCTTGTTTTTCTGATATGCTAATGAAATAGAGTTGCATTTCTTGTTTTGGGATTCAATCTCGTTGAGTTTGATTAGTTTTTTATTGTTTATGATATGGTAATGAGATAGAGTTTGCTGTTAATGTTATGTTTAGTTGCTGCATTTCAAGTATCATTTTTGATATTTTTATGCAAGATTCTCTGCCTCTCTGGTTCAAAAATGTAAAGGTCTAAAATAGAGTTATGGTTCTAAAGTTTTTCATTGTTTGAGGAATTAGGAGGGATTTAATATAAATTGTGATCATGTAGTATGCTCAACCTTTTCTGCATTCTGGGAGTGTTCTTGATGATGCAAATTGCAATAAAGCCACTTCTTGAGAGCTCATCAATTGATTCTTGAAGCTTGTTTCTTTTTTCCTTTCTTTCTTGAATGTTCTAAATAAGAGCTAATTTATGGATTCATGGTATGCAACTATGCATATGTGAACTTGCAAAATGTTCAATAGTTCTATCATATATGCGTGCTGAACCGATCGTTTGAGAAAAGTTTATTCTTTTCACCCTTGTAACATAAATAAAGTAGCGCAAGTTAACCATATAGTTTGTAGTCCAAGAGATTTTTAGGAAATTGTTGGACAAGTTACTATTGATGAGGAAAGATACTATTATAGTGTTAGCTTTCTATTTAGCACTAGCTGCTTTGTCTCTTGGACCCCGTTAGGGGTTGTTGTTCGTAGGACTTTGCTACTAGAGGTTCTACCCCTTTAAACCATTTGGTTTCAAGTACTAGAAATGGTCATAATCTTGTACATATGTATACTTCACACCTTCCAACTTGTAGTAATGTTTATTTTTATGTTCTGCATTTAGGATCTAGGTCTTTTAGCTATCAAGGTAAGCATAATCATCTATAGTCATTGCGTAGAAGGGGCTGTTTTGGATGGAATTGTTCACACTTAAAGCTTAACTTCCGTGGCTCGTGGATTTTCATGGGATATCGTTAGTATGGAGCAAAAGTTGTCCTTTTACTTATATGGTTTCGAGCGTTTCTTAATGTAATAACTTTATTCTGTAAGTAGGATTTTCTAAATTCAACATGGGGGAAAGAAAATTGCAAACTTGCCATCCGATATACCCCGCATGAA
>JBCNJP010000017.1:5092381-5126211 GCA_039602395.1 Deinandra increscens subsp. villosa
TGAACGTATACAAATACATAAACTAAAAAAACCAAATCTTTTTACCACTATATATAAAAGATTTCAGTTTTTTTTGACAAGGGAAAAGGGTGAAAAAATAAAAGAGTGTAATGCTTTCTTAATACTTGAATATAAACTTTCCATCCGGTATACCCCACATGAAAGGGGGTATCACGGTGCTATGGGGCACAATGGGGCGCAAACACCGCCCAAGGGGGCGTGGTGGGATGACGTTGATTGTTTCACGCGCGTGAAGGATTGGGTTATTTTGGTTTGTCCAATCAAATAATTTCATGTATTTTTTTTTAATTTTTTTCTGTTTAAATTAATAAAAAAATAAACCAACATCACATAACGCAACCACACCACCATACATCTTTTATGTGATACTTTGGTGTTTCTATTTCACTAAATCATAGTTATGGATCACTTACCGCTCCGGATTAAAAATGAATATCAAGAGCCAAAAGTGGAAAAAAATATAATATAATAAATAATACATATGGTGTCGTAGAGGTGTGCTCCACACAATGGCCTAAGGGTGGACGGAGTACCACTCCGGCTTCCATGGCAAAGGTTCATCGGTTTGGTTTTTGAAGGATTCACGGCTACAAGTAGCCGTGAGTTCTTGTTTGGTTTGTGTGTGTGATTGTTCGGTCCCATGTACATTTTTACCTTTATCATTTAAATTTTATAACTTCCCCACAAAATTCTTAAAAATTTCTTTTCTCTCTTCTACGTGGTACATTCCTATTGGTTACAACCAATTCTTCCACAACTAAAAATTCTACCACTCCGCTCACCCTAAAAGTTGAAACGTGTACATGCAACATAATAAACCGTGAAAAAGATTAACATATTTGAAACTTTTTTTTTTGATAAAATTGAATTTATATAACCACAACGAACACATAGAGACACGACTCAAGGCACCATAGAAGGAAGGCGCGCAACAAGCTGCGCCGCCAACCCTTTCTGAATAGCAAAGCCTAGACGTGTAAAAACAACATTCATCGACCTATGGAATGCTATGTTTCCAAGCATGACGTTTTGGATATGACTAAGAGTCTTCACAGCCTCCGACGCGAGGTGGCCAAATGTATCAAACGCGAATGGAAGAAACACATGTTGATTTTCGAGGCACGTTTTTTCGTATTTGCTCACCTTTCCAGCCGCGTTTAGAAGCTGCGTGGCCAACCCTGAAAGAACCGAGCCTCAAACCCACCAGAGGGGAGACGCCCGTAAGATCCACATAAGCATGATTCCCCCTCTTCCATCCAAACACAAGAATGTCAGCCGGTCTGAGTATTGAACGCTAATCCAATGGGTTAGACAAAAAATTAACCGATGCTTCCTTTTTTGCTAAGATCCACGCCCTCTTGAAAATGTCAAACAAAACATCCTGCACCACATCATGCCGGTATTTGAACCCCGGAAGCTCTTTGCAGTGACCAACATGCTCCCCGTACGAATCCAAACAAGCCTTGTTGCAGACATGGCATCTCTCATCCACGGGAACACATAGGGATCATGAGGCGATATTTGAGGATAGCCCAATATTCAACTAGTGACATATGCTGTCCCAACCCCTCAATGGGGAGGGTAATGAGGAAATCCTGGGAATGCGGTTGTCGAAGGCATTCTCATACAGCTTTTTGTCTGATTGTCATCTGAAAGGTGGTTTCCATTTCTTACATAGTTTTACTAAGGAGAGCATTCGTCAAAACATTTTGGGCTTTTGGAGGGACGGTGTCCTTGTTAGTGAAACCGTTCAAATCAAAGCTCGAAAACATTAAATAAACACAACAATTTATTATTTTGGATTCCATTAAACATATTAATCCCAAACAAACGCTACTTAAAAAACCTATCATTGTTTGTAAGTAATGCTTCATGACTTGCACTTGAGCACTATTAAACGAATCATGTCTCGCAATCCTTTTTTTTTTCGAGACCGAGGGTTCAAATTTTTTAGTAGACAACGTTAGGTAAATATAGGAGTATGTTATGTGTCGCTAAAAAGAAGTGAAATTTTAATAAAAAGCATAAAGAAAAAAAATACCTTGGGACGAACAAAGTAGAAACGACAAGTGAGGATAGAGGTTTGAGGTGTTACTAACGAGAACACCGTCCAATTAGCCTTGGTAACTCAAGATATCCAAGGTGAAGTGAGGAGGAATGCACCTGATTTGAATAAAAAAATATTGTGAAAAGTAGAAGATCTCAAGAAAGATGCTAAATGCATCGAGGAAAAGTCCTAATTATGTGAAAATAAATTTTATGCAATTGGGTTTGTAGTTTAATTGAGGGTTAGAGTTTGGATATTTTTTTAGATTATAGATTTCATCTGAATTTTGGGTTTTCGGTTTTCCTCTACGTTACACTAGTGAAATAAAATTAGCGTGGCTGATATACGAGCTTTTATTCAGGATGTGCGAATCAAATGACTGTTGCTGTCCTATAATATTTTTTTTATATCCAATGAGATAACTTGATGGTAAAGTATAAATTTCTAACTAAAATGTTATAAGCTCGCTTAAATCGTGCGAAATATAGATGTGATATTTTAGCTTTAGCCATTGGCCATCAGGCCTAATAGCATTGGAGATGAAGGATAGGGTTTGAGCTGACTTTAAAGGTCTCAAGTTCAATCCCGACTTAGAAAGTTTTACCACAGTTAACCGGTTTCTTCCCTAATTGATATATTAAAATAAAATGGTGTAGTGCAGTTTAATTACGAGTTGTTATATAGACACCCAAGGTTTTACTAAATTCACCCATTTCCTACGGTCGTTTTGGTTGAAACTGTCGTTTCAAGGTCGTTTCAGTTGAAACGGCCGCCACGTGTCGCGACGACGAAACCTTAAAATTTAGGGGCCCCCCTTTATATTGACCGTTTCAAAGTCGTTTTGGTTGAAACTGTTGTTTCAGGTCGTTTCACTTGAAACGACCGTTTGGTTTTAATGTTTTTAGTAAAATCTTCGAGTGGATATAGCAGGAGCCTTAATTACTCGTTAGTCGACTGAATGATGAATAACGTTAGAAAAAAAAAGAAGATAATTTAGCTTGAAAAAATAATTATTCTTTTTATTTTTTTCTAAGGCTGAATTTATTCACAAAAAGAGCCGACATTAATTTATTTTTTTCCTACTCGGTTGTTTACGCGCCTACGCGATTTCATATCCTTCATATCTAAGCCTTCTTCATCTTTACAAAACCCCTCCCAAAAATCCACACCCCCAAATCACCTCACAACTTCAAAAATGGAATCTCAAAACCCTAGAAATCTCTACCCAAAAGTCCTCCAATCGAACCCAGATTCCACCTCCCCATACTCATATCCTTCATCTTCCTCCTCCACTTTACCCACTCCTTCAGCTCCATCTCTCTACCCTTCGCTCGATATCCACGATCTCAACGAAGATCTCTTCGCCGGAGATCCACATTTACAGACATCTGAGGAAGTGGTGGTCAAAATCCCTGGCTCAATCGTCCACCTAATCGACAAGCAGCAGAGCATCGAGCTGGCCTCCGGCGCGTTGGAAATCGTCCGTCTCCGGCAAGGCGACGCCGTGGTCGCCGTCCTCGCGCGTGTCGGCGACGCGATCCAGTGGCCGTTGGCGAAAGACGAGGCCGCGGTGAAACTAGACGGATCTCATTACTTCTTCACGTTACGCGTCCCTTCCGGCGCGAATTCGGAGTCTGAATCTGAATCTGACAATTTGTTGAACTACGGATTGACGGTTACGGGGAAGCGGTTGGGGAAGGTTTTGGAGGCGTTCGATAGGGTTTTGGACGAGTATAGTGCGTTTTCGGTGAAGGAGGTGGAGAGGAGTGTGACGGCGACGGCGGCGGCGGCGGGGGAGGAGAGTGGTGGTGCGGCGGAGGAGAAGGCGGCGGCGTATTGGACGACTTTGGCGCCAAATGTGGAGGATTATAGCGGGTCGGTTGCGAGGCTGATTGCTGGGGGATCTGGGAAGTTGATAAAGGGGATATTGTGGTGTGGGGATGTGACTGTGGAGAGGTTGAAATGGGGGAATGAGGTTATTGAAGAAGAGGACGAAATGTGGGGAGAAATCTGAGGTTAGTCCTCAAGCGTTGAAGAGAATGAAGAGGTATGATTTCATCTTTTATCACATTAATATAACATTTATTGATCATGATTTTACCAGGAATTTATAGATAATTTGTTACTTTATAGAACATTAGGTAATTGCTTGTATAGGGGTCATAAATATTTAATTGCTTCAGTTTTATCCTATTTTGGATGCTGAAGAATTAGTATTTTATTGACAAGAGGATAAATTACTTTGTTTTATGCTTACACTCTGCTTTTAAGCAAATAGTAGATCTAAAAACCTTGATGGTTGCTACTTATAATGTTTTATCACATTATTATTGCTTTTATTGATCATGAATTTGGAAGATTGTTAGTATCAGATGCAAAATGTTGCTATGGTTTTACCAGGAATTTATAGATAATTTGTGACTTTATTGAACACTAGGTACTTGCTTGTATAAAATACTAATTCTTGGGTCATAAATCTTTAATTGCTTCACTTTTATCCTATTTTGTAAACTCAAGAATTAGTATTTTATTGACAAAAGGACAAATTACTATGCTTTATGCTTACACTCTGCTTTCAAGCAAATACTAGATCTAAAAACCTTGAAGGTTGCTATTTGTAATGCTTTGTAACATCCAAGTAACTTGAAGCTTTCATGTTCTTTCTGTGCAAGATTTACTGGATTGACCACTAAATGTCAATGGTTGAGACTCTAATGCGAATGTGGGATTAAGTGTTCCTTTATGATATACATGACACTTTCCAAAAGTAATAAATTATTATAGAAAAACATGGACATCACTTTGTTCACTAAATAATTGAAACTTGACACGGTCCACCTATTTGGAAATTTCTGTATTGTATTTGTCAGAATTGATATCTACATGACTATATGTATCTTTGTCAACTGTTTGTTATGAATTGATTTATGAATTTAACATGTAAGTAAGATTTCAGTAAAATGACCATCTCTAGATCTTGACTTATAACCATAGTGAAGTGAGGAAGTAATATTGTATTATTGCTACACATTGGTATTATACTATAATGCAAGGTATATATGTAAACAAATGATTTTTGTTTCAGGGTTAAGAGATTGACAAAGATGTCAGAGGGTGTGGCAACTGGTATACTTTCTGGTGTTGTGAAGGTATCAGGAGTTATCACGGGTTCTATTGTCAATTCGAAACCTGGCAAGAAGTTCTTCAACTTTCTCCCCGGTGAAATAATTCTCGCTTCTTTGGATGGTTTCAGTACGTCTCCCTTCTTAAATCTTTACTTTTATTTAGGAATGTTAATACACAACAAATTTTTAGTTAGAAAACCGTGAGAACTGCATAAGCACTTGTACGCAGTGCATGGACATGTAGTAGGCAATACAAATCGAGATGTCTTATGTATCATATTTGAAGCAATATCTATAAGTGTTTATGTGGTTCTTTGTAGTTCTAAATAGTAAATTCTGAGGTCCCTCTATTTTATCTTTTTGGGTTAAAGCAATATGTTTGTGCTATATGCTCATATATGATGTCTTCATGACTCCATGTTATTCCTACTTCATTTGACCTTTGGTAGCCATAAATCATGAAAAATAGTAGTCTTTTTCTGTAAAGCGTATGCGTATGTTGTTTCTGACTTTTCATCTCGGGTTTTTGTGCACAGACAAGGTATGTGATGCTATTGAAGTGTCTGGGAGAAATGTGATGTCAACAACCTCAACTGTCACAACAGACTTTGTTTCACACAGGTATAGTGCTTTCTCAGTTCATTAGAAGCTTTATTCTGATGAACAATGCTTTTTTATAATATAATGAAGAAAATAAAAGAAAGAAAAAAAATCCATGGTATGTTTGCGGTTGGTTTACTTGAATCTTTTGGGTTAAATCATCCTTACAGTAACGGTTGTCGGTGCGTGCCCATTTGGACCCTTTTTATGTTGGCTAGTTTTGTAAGAGTTACCAAATTTAACCTCCATGGTATATTTAACTAGACCCGAATGGAACCGGTGACCCGTTGTGTAATTTGAGTAGACACAAATGAACCCGTAGTAAAAAAATTACCCAAATCAACCCATTTCTTGATGAATAGGTCATGATTGTCAGATGCACTCTTTGTACATTAAAAGAGCTACTAATATCCATTTAAATCAAGAATTGGTTTTAAATTGGTTCAAACCAAGCCATTTTTGCCAATTTGTTGCTAACTGCTTGTGTAACAGGCATGGTGAAGATGCAGCAAAACTGACACATGAAAAGATGAGCGCTGCTGGGCATGCGATAGGGACGGCTTGGGCTGTGTTCAAGATCCGAAAAGCTTTGAACCCAAAGAGTGCTGTTAAGCCTACGACTCTCGTGAAAGCCGCAGCTTCAAAATCGAAATCGTCTAAATCCAAATCATAAATACAAGGTTCTTTGTGCTAATGATTCTGTAAATATTATTTCATTATAATTCTTGTGCTGTGCATCATGTTTTAGTCTCTTCATAAAGAAGCGAACTTGTGTTTTTGGCTGTATAAGTTTAAATTAAATCATGGAGATTTTTTCTTCTAAAATATAAAATTAAATTAGTAAGTTCAAATTAAATCATGGAAGTTTTTTCTTCTAAAATATAAGATTAAATTATAGAAAAGGTTTTTAATGTTTACAAGAAATTATGATTAGGTTTCTTAAGTAATTTAATTATACCAGACATCCTTTAAGTTATATGTTTGTTTATATAAAAGTTCTTTATCTTTTAAGTTATATGTTTGTTTATATAAAAGTTCTTTATCTCTAATGACGTTAAAATCATGGTATTTTCTTCATCATCCATTCATCTTCTTCATTCATACATAGATAAGCAGTGTTTTTTGAGCGGTACAACATAGAATTTGGAGCGGTAAATCTGATTCAAGTGTCAAGAAAAACTTGAATTAGAACCTTAATATTTCGCTGATGGCGGCCGGAGGAAACACAATGAATCTATTGATGAACACGATCAGCATCCAAATGAAATTTTGATCAAACCAATCATGAAGATAACCTCGATTGATGGTAGATTATTCGGATTATCAACCGTTAATAATATTGTTGTGGCCAACAATAATCGATCATAGATCTTCAAAATTTTTGAAAAAAAAAACGTTAAGAACACCAAGAACACACTAGTGTGTGTTTTCTCAATTTCGTCCAAACCCTTGCAAAATCTATGATGAAACCACTCCGAAATTCGATTTCGACCCAGAATCATGTATCATTTGGCATTGATTCGTCCATTTGAACACCGAATCTAAAAAAGTTTATCCAAAATCTCAAAACCCCCAAAAAATATACGTGAACCCTCAATTTCTACAAAATTATACACACATTCAATTATTTCAAATATCAAAATTTATTATAATCAAGATGTTAGTCCCACAATAAGGTAAAGTACGTAGAGATTCAATCTATGCCTCTCTATTACATGTTCCAATCTAATGGAATGCAAAATTATTCAAAAGTTTTATCATATATATGATCCATTTCTAAATCAACATACATGCAAGTTTGAGCAGCCTTTCACAAATACATATAAGTTCTAATTAACCCTGATAAAACAAACATGATACTTAATAACTGGTTTTGAACGGCTTATAAGTCTTCAAATCAAGAATCACACCGGCAACCGACCCGACAGCTGCAGCGACCGAAACTAGAAGGCATGCGAAACTAAGTATCTGAAACCCGACCCATTGGCTTCCCCATCGCTTGATCTTCTTTTGAGACATATACATTTCGATCGGGAAGTAAACCGTTAGTGGCCAGAACCCTAAGGCTCCGAGTAATCCAACCACGTCGTTGAAGAAAGGCATGAGCATGGCGATTAGTGTCGTAAGGAGGACGAAAACCGTCCTCCACATGATGCGGAAGAAGTTGAGCTGGTAAACGCCGCAAAAGGGAACCGGGAGGTCGTATTCTGCGGTCACGAAATCGCTCTTGGACCATCTTTGTGCACTCCATTTTTCGACGAATGCGAATAGTGGTTGGCAATAGACCTAAATGTGTTCAGAAATCACTCAATCAGTAAGTTGGCAAGTGGTATATACTGCTTCTTATATACAATAAAAGGTATTACTTTTTTATTGCTTTCCGGTACAATCGTTGACATCTATGACTTCTTAAACGTTATGGACGACTGTTTGACTATTTCAGACACGTGTTGTTTTCTTGTATAATCGTTGACATTTATGGTGTCAGATTAAAAAGTAAATGAATGAGTGGTGTGAAAATAGAAACACCACCCTAAAAGTTGACATTTGACTTTTTTAACCTTCAAAAAGTTAAAACACATCGTTTAACTGTTTTTAGACGGTTGCTTATATAATAAATATTAAAGCCCGTCGGTAAAATCTGTCGCGAATATGTAGGTAATATGTTGAAAATCAGATTGTGCACGGCCATAATCCAAACAAAGCATTATCGAATGATTCTCGTCAGTAACCATTATCAGAACAATTTTCGACAAATCAACCGTTTGTGATGGTGGTTGTTTTATAGGGTATAACAACATTTAACACGCATTTTGGTACCTGATAAGCGCCAACAAGATGAACAACAATCGCGACATTGGCTATATCAAGTAGCCAATATGGGTCATAAAACCCGAATCCGGTAAGCAGATTCCCGGGGGCCTCATCTCCAAAAGCAGCATAACCCATACACCCACAAAGCAAATAGAACGTTGTCGTGACGAAAATACTCAAGTTAGTCGCCTTTCTCATCGTCTTATATTCTGCGGGAGGCGATTTAATCGTATCCTATAAGATCTCAAAAACATCAAATAAACACGAGTTAATACTTATATATTACTTTTATCCAATGTTGTAGAAAGCGCTAGGCGGTAGCTAGGCGGTCGGGTAGAGCCTAGGGATTAATCGGGATTAATCGGAATTTAGTCGGTTTTGAAATTTTTAGAAATTTTTAAGATTTATATATATATATTTCAAAAATTAATAAATATATTCCCTAAAATTGCTCAAAGTTCCTAGAAACATAGTTTAAAATTCAAAGTCATCAACTTCAAAGTTCAAATACATCATTTCAATTACGTCAAAATAAACATCCAAAGTTTCAAATAAACATTAGTTCAAAATTCAAACGCCTAACAGCGCCTAAAACGCCTAACAACGCCTAACAGCGCCTAAACCCGCCTACCGACTACCGCCTAACCCCGCCTAAATCCGCCTAGAAACGCCTAGACCGCCTAACGCCTAATTTCACCGAGGAATGTAAATTTCCTCTATAAACCGGCGACTAGCGCCTAGGCAACGCCTAGGCGGGCGCCTAGCCCGACTTTCCCAACACTGCTTTTATCATACCATCAACATTTTTACCGACGAACATATTCATTGACGAAATTTCGTCGGTAAAAGTCTGTTGTGTAACTGGTCGTGATAATCCTGACGGATTACCATCGACCAGGTTAACATAAAAAGGTACCTGAATTTCAATAAGTATGATGGAATAGGAATATGCAAAAGCAATAGCTCCTAATGCTTGAAAGCTCCTCCATAACTTTTGGGTGGGAGTCACTGTGCCAGCATGAGTTACTGTTCCTATGCTTATCCCGGTTAAGCTCCCTTTGATCACTTTATTTTCTACAAAATTTATAAAAAAATGTTACACATATGTTATGGGTCCAAATGTATCTTTTTACCGTTACATGAAGTGATTTAGAAATTGTTGGTTTAGTGATACCTTGATGTTCTATAAGATTTTATTTGTTTTAAATAGTAGAAGCTCATGAATATCCATAGTAGACAAACTGATATAGTTTAGTAGTAGAATTAGGAAGTGTGTGAGTTGTGGTTAAAAAGAGATAACATAAATTTGCATTTGTTTTTAGACATTAATCATTGATCCTGAAAAATATCATGTTTGTGACCTAACTTATCTACTTAAAAAGACACTTTATATACATTCATGTGTCTATTGGAGGGGACATGATAAAGTCACAAAAAAAAGTTGATGGATTATTTGTAATAAAGAAAGTTGTTTGGTTTCAAAGTATAGTCACTAAAAAGGTATGGTCACTAATTCCAAGATACCATGATTGATACAAACAAGTATTTGTATTGTGGTTGTATATATACACTACTATTAGACATCGATAATTCCGTAGCAAAAATCTGTAGCAAAATACCTATTTTTACAGTAGTTATTTACGTACCTGTTGTTTCGACAATCCCAAGGGCAAGACCGATGAACGAATAAGTGAAAGACATAATAGCGGCCACAATTGAGAGCCACCACACTTGGTCGAAATCCGGGATCTGCGAGAAAAGTACTTCAATGATCCCAAATGTTATCATGTACCCGTTACTTGACATGTGACATGGGTCCTTCCCGTGACTTTTGTGAAAACAATTTGATCTTTTTATCGCCCTAGAAACAACAACAATAATAATGATTAATTGTATTCAGTAGCAGAATTTAAACTTTTCATCAGTAGGAACAAAAAATAAGTCAAGCTAGACAAAACAAGTTAAAATGAGTCGGGTCAAATAAAGTTATAGGTTCCTTAATTGCATTATCAAAATGAGTAAATAATGGCTTACATCATGCTAACTGATGCTGCAATTGTATAGCCAATTGCAACTCCAAATAAGTTGATGTATTGTATAATTCCACATATCTTCACCTTATGACCCCCTATAGAAAAATAACAACAAACACAACAAGAAGACAAATTGATAAGTTTAATGTTTGATTCTTATCTTTTACAATTTCAAGTTACATATTTAAAGTTATAATTAAACTTATAATGATTTATACCTAGATGAGCCTTGACAGCCTCCATGTAAGTATAGCTTCTAGGTCCAGTGACAGGATCACCGGACCTATAACATTCCGATAGCAAATTAGAAGTGTAGAGAATGACCAAAGCAAATAAAATCATAATAGTCGGTCCAGCAACCCAGCCGAGCTGCCCGACCGCCCATGCCAATGATAACACTCCAGACCCGATCACCGCAGTGATTATGTGTGACGATGCCGTCCAAAGTGTACCTTAGAACTCAAAAGGTCATAATTAGCCATTGAAAATGATAAAACATGAATAGTATACATTTAATCGTGAAATAACATACGAGATTAATTACCAGTACGCTTCAAGCGACCATCATCATCGAAGCTTTTTGAATAGTTGGCCTCGATGTTGAGGGATCGGGCCGAGTTGTCAGCGTTAGTTTGAGGTTCGACGGGCGAATAGTGCATAATATCTTGTCTTTCTTCTAGCTACAAAAGTAAATAAATAAACAACTATTTTTACAAAAAATTATATTTAACTAAATATAAACTAACATATAGATAAATTGAACTTACAACTCCATGACGGATTCTTGATGGCATGGTTCTACTTCTTGGCAACATTTTGAATGTTATGATATGAATATTTGATGAAAATGAACCAAATATGTGGTGTTTTATAAAGGAAAAGTTATATGGATGTTAAAGGGAGTATGGACAGTGACAGGAGCCAAGCAAGTTGATTGATTTGTCCCACGATTGTTTAAGTTCACTGCTTAAAATATGGCTTAAATTTGCGACCATTTGCTTATTTGATTACATGGTTCGGTTGCGATTTTGGTCACCTATGTTTCTTTCTGTGTAGATTTTCGTAATTGGTTGGCCCGGTTATAAACATTTGGTGAAGAAATCAAGGATGATTGGGCCGACCAATCACACAGGAAATCGAATAGCTCTTCGGATCATCGTTGCTGGAGTTGGTTCTTTGATCACTAGAATGGGAGGATTCCTTGATAATCTGCACACTAAACAAACCGTTACGGCACTACAGGGAGAGAATGGTCTCCATAACGGCCCTTCCGCGTGAGAATCAGTAACTCGAATAATGAGTGCGTGTGCTTTTGGAGTTTCAGAGAATGAGATCAGAGAATAGCATGTGAAGAAGAAGGATACCTTTTTGAGCTATTATTTATAGAGTTTGTATTAGGGTTTGTATACCTGGGGTGATGTCAGCGCGTGTAGGACATGACGCGTGAACCGATTTTCAGGTGAAAATATTCTTTTTGCATGGAGAAATCTAATTGGTTGAGACACTCATGCAAATCATTAGTTTGTTAGGTGTGGTCCCTTCTTTTAGAACCGTCATTAAATGAGGAGCACAAGTATGAGTTCCACCGGCTAAATAGTTATAATGAAAGCTTGACCCGGCCCGCGTAGAACCCAAAGGATGAAACCATGGGCTTAACCCTGCCCGTAGTCCGTAGAGAACCCGAATGATAAAATTGCAAATTTAATGAGATGATTATATATTTATATGTATTCACGTAGGTATATGAAAATTTTAATAACAAAAGTATTATGAAATATAAAATGTATGTAAAAGATGTAATCAATAAGAAATGTGAGGGTGGAGGCTCTGTTGTGTCCTTTGTGTTCGGAGATTGAGGAGACATCCGATCACATTCTTATCGGGGGCCTCGTTGCGGCTGTCGTTTGGCAGGGTGTGGCGGTGGTGCGGCCTCAGAACCAATTTTTGCTTTAAGGTCAATGATTTGTTGCATGTTCACAAGAAAGTTTCGGGGCGAAGAGAAGTGGAGTTTGTTCAAGCGGTTGTGTATACGAGTTGCTGATGTCTTTGGAAGAAAAGGAATAAGATCATCTTCAACAATCAAAGGCCTTCAATTGCTCGGGTCAGCCGAAATAAAGAGCCTCCGCATGTTTTGGATCAAGCACAAAATTAAGAGAGTTAAGTTAGATTGGGGTAATTGGAGAACAATTCTTAGGTAATTTGTTTTGATTAATTTTTGGCGTTTCCTTGTTTGGTTTAGGCTTTGGTTTATCCTTTTATTAGGCCTGTAAACGAAATGAAAGTTTAACGAAATGTTCGTGAAATGTTCGGGCGGGAGTTCGTTTGTGTTCGTTCGTTAAGCTTAATGAACAAACACAAACAAAATATTTTGTTTGTTTAGCTTAACAAACGAAAACGAAAAAAGCCCGCGTTCGTTCATTTATGTTCGTGAACGTTCGGTAAATTTGTTTGTGAACGTTCGTTTGTTTGTGTTCGTTTGTTTGTATTCGTTTGTAATGTTTGTTTGTGTTTGTTTGTGTTTGTTTGTGTTTGTTTGTGTTTGTTTGTTAACATTAATATATTTTTTAATATATTTTATAAATAGTTCTAATTAGCATCAAGGATGATTTCTTTTTTATGTAAGCATATATGTGTTTGTTTGTTTGGTTCATTCTGTTTTAATATATTTTATAAATAGTTCTAATTAGCATCAAGGATGATTTCTTTTTATGTAAGCATATATGTGTCTGTTTATTTGGTTCATTTCCGTTTGTTTGGTTCGTTTGGTTCGTTGGCTTGTTTGTGATTGTGTTTGTTTGGTTTGTTTTATTCGTTTATTTTGTTTGTCCAGAAATCTACAAAATTAACAAACAAACACAAACAAACACGAAAAAAGTTCTTTGCTTAACAAACAAACACAAACATGAAATTTTGTTCGAGTTTTTGTTCGTGTTCGGTTCGGTTTTCCGAAAAATTATTAACAAACGAAAACAAACATGCCTCGTTCGTGTTCGTTTGGTTCGTTTACATGCCTACCTTTTATTAAAGCATCCCCTCTTGGAAATAAAATTCTACTGTTAAAAAATAAATAAATATAATAAATAAATAAATAAGAAGATGCATACGTTATCAAATGTTACATTTTATGTTTATAATATTTACTCATATAAGAAGCTAAAATTGTGCACTTTCATAAATTTATACATAAAAGGGTTTATGTGCTTTTTTTCATACATATTTAATAAGTGTATGTTGAAAGAAAAGAAACTATAAAAATTGAAAGGAACAATTCATAAAACTAAATTCGACATAAATATTAAAAAATTAAGTTTACAAATTTGTAAAAAGAGACATAAACATAATATTTTTTGTTACATTTGTAAGTTGATCATCTACATCTAAAATTAAGATTATAAGACAATTTTTGCTCTTCACTCTTGATAAATCAACGTATAATTGTCCATACGAGAATATCCGGTTCTTAAAAAAAATCCAACTTAGAAAGAGGTTAACCTTGACTTTTGTTGATAGTTATTGTAAAACAAACTGAAACTGGAAATTGTCCCCTTTTAAACTTAAAAGCAACTCACTAATCTGTTGGAATCAAGGTAACTATTGGAATAAATATTTGAAAACCAATATTATTAACAGATATGATCTTTGCTTCGATAGCACGTTTACTCAAAGATATAACCTGAGCCTTGTTCCTGCAAGCTGATGTTGATCCTTATTTTATCACTGTCATCAACATTCTTTCTGAATACTAACAAATTTGCATCCAACAATCATACCAATAATATTAGCAAAAACTTTAAACTCAATTTTAAATTGAAATAAAAAATTTTGTAAAAACATTTCAGAAGTGAAAGTACTTATAGAGAAACCTTGATCGACAGTGTAACATCCTTCTATTTTTCATATTCGAATCCCGTTCTCTTTTGAAATTTTTGTGTAATCTTGATTTTATTCAAGCAACGATAGGCGTGGATTTTTTAATAATCATTTTTGTTCCTTTTTCATTACATATATATATATTTGAGAACCATTCTAAGCCACTAGTTTATATATATGGAAACCCCCCCCCATGAATTATAGTGGTCCCCATCTGAAATTAGTGGTTGATATTTGGTTCTCAAAAGTTATCAAAACAAATTGTTTTCATTTGAACCTAACCCTATATAGGGGGAGAATCATTTGAGAACTAGTTGGTTTTGAGAACTTTTAAGAACCATTTTAAGCCACTAGTTTATATATATGGACCCCCCCATTAATTATAGTGGTCCCCACCTGAAATTAGTGGTTGAGATTTGGTAATCAAAAGTTCTCAAAACAAAAAGTTCTCATTTGAACCTAACCCTATATAGGGAGAGGATCATTTGAGAACTATTTGGTTTTGAGAACTTTTAAGAACCATTTTAAGCCACTAGTTTATATATATAGAACCCCCCCCCCATGAATTATAGTGGTCTCCAACTGAAATTAGTGGTTGAGATTTGGTTTCTCAAAAGTTATCAAAATAAAAAAGTTCTTATTTGAACCTAACTCTCTCTCTCTCTCTCTCTCTCTATATATATATATATATATATATATATATATATATATTACACTATCTAACATTTTACAACCTATATTACAACCCATAATGCATATGTTACAAGCCCCTTATGCATGTGAATGTACAACCCAAGAAGCAGTTTGTACCAGTCTAAAACCTTTTACTTTTCTACATGAAGCAGGTGAGCTCTACCTCACACATAAGCAGGTTTGGAGTAGTTACTCCTCACATGCCTCCATCTCCTAATTTCAATCACCATCATACCGCCTTCAAACCCCTCATCAAAAGCCATGCCTAAAGTCTCTCTCTCTCTTGTGAGTCCACCTACCGCCACTAAATCAATGGCGTCTGCTCCATCATCATCGCTTCCGGTGAACAACATAAACTTCTTATGTTGAAATTGCCTATTTTCTTAGTTATTTGTTCTGATTAGTAGATCTAATGTTTATGTCTACATCTTGGAGTTGCTTTGGTTAAATTTTGGTTGATTTAGAGGTGCCTTTGTGTTTTATTCAGTCCTAATTTCCGTCTTTTTGGTTTAAAGGTTTTCTGTCTCAAGTCAAAGAACTACATTTTCAGGCTTCAAATTGATGGAGATAAAATATAAAGGTTATTCAGGCTTCAAATTGATGGGATCAAATATGAAGGTTAGTTGGATCTCGATTACTTACACATATTGTTATAATTCGGTTGTTTTAATTAAAGACATTGCATGTTGCTTTAGGGTTTCAGTTTGAGAAGAATACATATATCTAAAGAATTGAAATGGCTCTTCACAAGAATGCATCAGGTACCTCTGCGATTCTCCCCGTTTTTAATTCTTTGTTTTTTTGGTTTCGCTTAATCTCTACTATCCAAGAGTTACAAACCCTAGATATGCGACATGAAAGATCTATTTGGGAAGAACCGTCTTTTGCTGGTCTAAGGAATTCCAACAACAACAACAACAACCATACCTAGTAAAGTCCCACCAAAAACAAAAACTATTGGTAGGGTCTGGGGATGGTGGGATGTAGACAGCCTTACCTCCGTCGTAAACAATAAAGAGGCTGACTCCAAGGAGACCCTCGACTCCGACACACCAGAGGAAGCAAAATCGAAAAGAAAGTGACGAACACGCAAAAGACAGGGACGGAAAGGAAAATCATAAGTAAAAATTCAAGAAAACAAGGAGCCAAACCCACACACAAAAGGAAAATAATAATAAATAAAAAATACATAAAATAAAATACATAGAAATAAATAACTAAAAAGAATCAAATAAATAAATAAAAAGGATAAAAAAAATAATTAAAAAAAAATACAAGGATAAAAGCCAATCCCCAAAAAAAATATCTATAAAAATAATAATAAACAAATAAATAAAAAATAAAAAATAAATAAAAATAAATAAAATAAAAATAAATAAATAAATAAATAAATATATAAATAATAATAATAATAAAAAATACAAAAAGAAAGAAAAAAAAAGAAAAAAATATAATAATAAATAAATAAATACAAAACACCGTGCTAGATCCTACCCTATCTCCTCTAGGCCTCCTTCGTTTTAATCCTACGTCTCCACGACGGCCTATCCTCGACCATATCCTCAGAGAGATGCAAGTCTAACAAATCATGCCTAATGCACTCTACCCATGTCAATTTTGATCTGCCTCTTCTTCTACGCCCCTCAACAGTGGTGGCCTAAGGAATTCTGACTTTAGTTAATGCTGCTCTCTAATAGCTTGACGTTGAGGTACGAAATCTGATTCATGTTCTTGATCAGATATGCTGGAACGATTCTAGGTTTTGTTATTCTTTTTCTTTTTAATTTCTCTATTTGTTCACATACAAGTTATATGGTTTGTTCAATTTTTGTACTCTATTTTTTTATGGCTTCACAAACAGATTGTGTTTGTTTTATTTTATTCTATTTAAGATGTTTTTGATGATAAAAATTTCATTTTCATACAGAAGTCTGCACATTCTTTTTTATAAGGTTGTTAGACAAATTGATATATGTCGAGCTTCTAGCCTACAAATCTTAACCATTGCAACTATGAAGTAAATTTTTTAAAATAAATTTTCAGAGTCAAAGAAATACAAGCCCACCTGATCAGGGGCGAAGCTTGGACCGAAATGGGGATAGGGCCGGACTAAAGGTGAATAGAGCCGGACTAAGTATATAAAAATTTTTCAGATCAAATGAGTATAAATTTATAGTACGAAGCGAAAAAACAGACCGGACCGGAGCCCGGTCTGACCCCTTAAAAACTTCCTCCTTACCACCTGTAACACTTTGATGATATCAATAATCTAATTAGCTATGCTACGATCCATTTGAGTACGTTGGAGTATGAAGAAAGAAGTATATGTTTATTTGAAAAAATGTTTGTTGGCATTTTCATATTTTTAATATTCATATATCAATTTGTCAT
Organism: Deinandra increscens subsp. villosa; assembly: GCA_039602395.1. Lineage (NCBI taxonomy): Eukaryota > Viridiplantae > Streptophyta > Magnoliopsida > Asterales > Asteraceae > Deinandra > Deinandra increscens. The sequence continues at coordinate 5,109,976 of JBCNJP010000017.1, forward strand.
TTTCTGCAATAAATTGCTAAAAGTTTAATATCTTAGTTTATATTTAAATTCTTATGTGCCATGTTATTTCACTTCACTTATAACATCTCTTTCAGTTTTATATATAAAAGAATAGAGTAGATAAGTGCATACATATTCACATTGTGTTCCTTATGTAAACTAGAAACTCACTTTCTGAGTTGGTTTTTTTTATATATGCAGGATCATTGCTTGCAATAGGAGCCAAAGAGGATAACCCCAGGAAACTGAAGAGCTAAAGAAGTAATCGTGACCCGTGCCATTTTCAAGTAAACGATGATCTATTGAGAAGTCCTTTTTGGATATTAACAACTGTTTTGTAGGAAATGGTAACCCCAATAGGCTATATGATATGCATGACTTGCAAAAATCAAATGTTTAATTTTGGTAAACTTTTTCCCGGGTTGTTGTATGGGATTAATACAAGTTAGCCCTTTTTGGGTTAGCGTTTCTTGGTTTTATGTGATTGTTGTGGTTTGGTTGCCATTGGAATGGATCCGTCCATGATTTTCTTGGTCTTTATGGCATATGGAATGGTAAGCATTTCTTTTCGGTCATTGATACGTTAGTGTATTTGTGGTTATTGATATGTTAGTGTATTTGAGTTTAGCATTTTGCAATTTGATTTGGGTCCTTGGATGTTTCTCACTAAAAATGTGGGCCTTCGAACTTCAACTAGGGGTGAGATTGTTACGTGTTGCATCTTACCGGTCGAGGAATATGTATTGGGTTGCGCCGCGACTAGGGGTGTTCACGGTCCGGTTTATACGGTTTTTGGGTCAAACCGTAAACCAAACCGTTAGTTACGGTTTTAAATAATCGAAAACCTAAACCGAACCGTTAAAAATTAAAACCAAACCAAACCGAACCGCTATTTCCGGTTTGGTTCGGTTTGGTTTCGCGGTTTAGGATATTTAGGCTTTCAATATAAGTTTAGAATAATAAAAATTAAATTAAAAGAAATTTTGAAATCAACTTTATCAACTGAGACAATAAGAGGATGAGCTACTCTACTATACTTGTGTAAAGAAGTATAACACGTATAGATCTAAAGATCTATCACAACAGACTCTCAAAGTACAATAGCAAGATCTAAAACAAACAAAGACAATCCTTTCAAGAAATAACAATCAAAGGAAGTCAAAAAAGAATGAAGATCATCTGTGTGAAGATCTTCTACCACTGATCTGAGAAGAAAACTAGACCAAACAGAATTATCGAGATGAAATCTCTAACCCTATCAGAGCACAGAGAAGACGAAACAAACTCGCAACGGAAAAAATATCTCGAATCTTCAATCAACAGTCACACTCTCCTTATTATACCAGGAATCAACTGGAGCTATTCGACCCGAGCCCATCTTCAGTCACCGGTACTTAAGCCCACTCAGCACACCAACAAGAGCCCAGCAACAACAAAACCTTTTTTACCTACAAGGCAAAACAACAATTATTTAGATAAAAAAACTAAACTTATAACAAAAATAAAACTACTATTGAGCTACATTTTTAAGATCATTTTTCACAACTTGTCATCTCTAAAATTTGTTAATATAAAATCAACCTCTAAATAGGACATGTAAACTCCAAAACATGATGCAAATACTAAAATTCATATATAAACAATAGTGTACTAAAGTTCTAGATTTCTATGATGAAAATATATCCAAATTTTCAGATTTTTAGTTTTTAAACGCTAAAACTTAAAATCTCATTACAAAAAATAAGTCGATGTAATTTATGTGTGTGTGTGTGTGTGTATATATAGACACACACAATATATAATATATATTATATTACATGGTCCGGTCCGGTCTGGTTTTTTACGACCGGTTTTTCATATAAACCGTAAACCAAACCGTTCACTACGGTTAAAAATTTTTGAAACCGACCGACCGTTCATTAAGATAAAAAACCGACCGCGAAACCGAACCGATGACCGGTTTGGACGGTTTCGCGGTTTGAAACCGAACCGTGAACACCCCTAGCCGCGACAACAACCGCGCTACTAGCAGCAACGCGCTAATAGTACCACTTGTTAATATATATATAAGAGAGAGAAAGTTCATGTGCTGAATTGTTAAGAACTTTACAAGTTTGAAAGCATTGTGTACAACTCCTTTAAGCATACAATCTTAATTTTTAGGTTGAAAGAGGGTTGAGTTGGATCTGGCCAAGAGAAGGTAAATCATGTGAAAATTCCAGTCTTAGAAAAAAGCTCCCCAAATTATGCATTTCATGGCTTCTTGCTCATAGCTCATTGCCCCTTCCGGTATAATCTCAGACGCTTTCTCACTTTCCTTTTGCAGAGTCTCCTAATCTGATCATACTTCGCCTTTATTCACAACCAATGCTCTCTTGATAAACCAAATAGTCGTCCTTTTTTAGTTTCATACTCAAATCCGTCCACCACACATTGTTTTGGCTAAAAATTAAAAAGCTAAATTAAGTAACCAAATTCGTTTGTTAGGTATGGTGCCCTGGATGTAAAGTTTCCGTAAATTAAGTTGGTTAGTAAAAATCCAAGGTTTAATGGAAATATATGGAAACGCAAGCAACAACTTCCCTGAACGCAACTAAGGACAGCGAGATTTGAAAGGGGGAAAAGCCCTTAATCCTTGAATGTCTTCAAGGATTGCCGGCATAAAAAACCCCTTTGGCAACGATAACACACGTTGCCTATTTATTTCTAAGTAAAAGTGTCGAATACAAGTGTTTGCGGCTTGATTGCTACGTGGTAGTGTGATTACAAGTGATCGAGAGAGTAAAGAATGAAGCCTAAGCCGCGTATAAATACATAGATAATCTAACTAACATCCGAGATTCCTAGTATCCTCTTTCAACCACTTTCGGCCGTCATTTGACCGAGTTTAACGGCGGGTCTCTTTTTCCACACGTGCTTCTGACCTTGACCAAGTCTATATGACCGTTATCTTCCCCTCTGTTCCTGGCTTAGACACACGAAATCGAAGAGAAAGATTAGTAATGCTATCCTAGCATGTAGGGTTACTGTGCATGCTGGGGTTAACTAGATAAACAGATTCAGAGTACATTACATCCTGGGATAATAATTAAGTGAATTATAAGCAGACATCCTGGGTCAAGTTACCGAAAACACCTTCCCTACATGTTTGACATCCAGGGGCATTAACCTGTCGGAGATCTTTAGTAATAGATTAGGTCAAAATTCAGGGTATAACAATTGCCCCCAAAATTCGTAGCTTGTAGATAAGATTTACAGCTGTGAATTTTTTGAAACGAGATGAGTCATCATCTTCGGGTTAATCTCGTCCGCTTAATTTGCTTTTTTAAATTCAATCCGATCCCTTGATGTCTTCTCACCTCTCTCTGCAGTCATTAGGGCTTTCGACCCTAGGTTGAGGTCAGACTTCGTCTCTCCGACTTGGGTCTGCTTTCCTTAAACCCCATTCAGCATGAGTTTATCCTACCCTTTCACCGGTCTTGTCATCGAGTTTTTTGAGGCCACAGTCCTTTCTTACGCCCAGACCATTCCTGTCGTATGGCGCATCCTGGGAACTCTAGATCGCCTAAACAATTCCTTCGAGGACCTGGTTGGCCTGCCGGAGATAGCCTTGGCCTACGAGCTGAAATCCCATGGTTCCAGCCGTTTCTTGTTCAAAGCCCTTTCCAAAGACATGCAACTCGTTCCCAATGCTACCCAACACGGTGAATGGAAGGGTAAATTCTTTTTTGTCAAGTGTTCAAGCATTCCCGGTGGTTCGCAGCTTCCACAAGCCTTGGTCATAGAGGGTAGGCATACCTGCACTAGATGTTAGGATTTTCATTAATAATTACATGCTCTGACCTTGGATGTTATTCTTTGCAGTGAAAAGTTTGAGAGAAATTGATCCTGCGGAGGAAGAGACTGAGAGCAACTTGCAGAAATTCCTGGGTATCCCAGAATTCGAATGCACATTCAAGGAATTAGAGCACCCGGTCTTCTCGCATCCTACTGTTAGCATGTCCAGTTGTAAGTTACCCTGCATTTGGTTAATTTTTGCGTACCTGATCTGCTGACATCCAGGGTTATATTCTCTTTTTTGCAGGTGCCCCTGCTTATGATATTGATGACCTCGAAGCCACCCACTCCTCCAAGCTAGCTGATGACAAGGAATTAGAGCACCCGGTCTTCTCGCATCCTACTTTAACTTTTCTACACAAACAAACATATAAGTATGATAAAAATGTTAGATAAATAACTCATACCTTTTGCATCCTGGGATAGTCCCTGAATGTTAAATTCCCTCTTGTGTAAATATATAACTTCTTCTATCCTTGGTGCAATTCATCTTCCGAATGCTCATTGACAACTTAAACAGTTGCTTAATTGACACTGAAATCCTAGGATTTGGCACTGACGTGCCATCCTAGGATACGATCATTCAGGTAGACCCTGCATACATTAGGAATAACTTTTAACAATTGGGACCAAACCCAAAAATCCTGGGGTCAAACCCAAAAATCCTGGGGTCAGGCCCAAAAATCCTGGGTTTAAACTCGGTGTCGATCCGGCGAACTGGGGTCATGCCCGGTGCCGTACTGGCGAATACTAGGGTCCACCTCGAGCAGAACCGGCGAACTAGGGTATTGCCTCATGTGTCTTGAGTTTGTGTGAAAACACCAAAAACCTTATGGAACCCCTATATGTCCATAAATCATGAGGTTGTCGCCCATGCTGTTACACAGGTCGATCCCACAATCCTGGGTCCTATATGTGGGTTAACGTACGCTACAGGCGGGGGTCATGCGCTACAGGCGATTACCCAAACGTAGGAGAGGTTATATCCTCTCAAACCTTAGAAGTATGTTGGATACCTTAAACGGAGGAGAGATAGCCAGTCTCTAACTTAGGAGAAACACATCCCTGGCTTCATGCATCCAGGGTCACTTATCTGTTTTTATCCAAACGTCTTAACCAAAAGAGTTAATAGTTTTTATAGAAGATGATAAAAATGAGTTAAGAAAATAAGAATAAAACAGAAGTACTTGAAAATAAAGAATACAAGAGAGATACCTTGATCAATTTTTTAGTTAGGAGACATACCTGAAATGCAGCATCCTGGGCACTATACTTACATCAAATAGGCCTTCAAGTGGATTGCATTCCATGGTCTTGGTAGTAATTTAGCATCCATGTTAGCAAGCCAATATGCCTCCTTACCTACCTCAGAGTCGATTAAGTAGGGACCTTCCCACTTAGGGGCTGTAACACCCGTGCCCAACCCATTCATAAAACCCGATCCACATCCGAAATTGTCACACGACTTTCGAGGAAACGACAAGATGTGAATTTTTAAAATATAATAGAGAATGAAAAATAAAGATCGTGGGCGAAAACGGATCTCAAATCCGAGTTATAACGGAGCGGGAAAACGAAAAATAGTGATTTGGGCCCGGTTGTGTGATAATCCTATATAGCTCGTAAACGTCACCAAAATAACCGAAATCAATTCGGTTAGCCATTCGGGATACTTTTAACGGCTCAGCGAGGTATAAATAATTATTATAATATTTATTAAGAATTTAAGTCGAAACGGCAACGATCGCAACGCCGATTGGACACGCACTCTATACCGTTAATTAACTAAACGCACACCACTTTACGATATAACCGAAAAATAAATATAATAATTATATTTACTGAACTCCCGTAATATTTTAGATATTCAAAAATTTTTATAAACTGGTTACAAGATATTAACGGGTATAGAATACGAGGTATAATACCTACTTACTTATTAAATATTATTACACTAAATATCTTAACTTTTCTTCTTGTACCCTACTCTTTATACATATACGTGGCTAGATAGGGATTGGAGTTATCTTTCAACAGATATACATAAATTGAATACTCACTAGCTACGTGTTGGATTTCTTAATGAGATTGCATTCATATTTCATACTATCTTATCTAAAACTATAGTATATATACATACCATGTTCACATACAAACATCACAAATTAAAACCAGTAGAAGAAAAACAAAATAAACAAAATGAAAGAAGAAGAAAGAAAAAGAGAGCCGTAGCTCTCCTTCCCTCCCCTCCGCTCTCGATTTCACGGCGACACCACTCTCTGGTCGGCGACCAAACTACTACCACTACAACCCCACGACACCAACCCAATCCAGCCCTTCTTCTTCTCCGTTTGATTAAACCCAGCAACAAACCTCTTCGATTCCGTTAAATATATGTGTTAAAACGGAGTTATTCGGTCGATGTTTCGGTGGTGTGTGTCCAACGGTGGGGCTTGGTAATGATGGTGATGAACCACCGGGACAGTGAGTATAATGGCGGCGGTTGGCGGTAGTTAACGGTGGTAGTAATTGGTTATAAACGGGTGTTGTATTAGACCCGTTATACAAACCCGTCAACACTTTCGGTCAACGTTTCGGTGACTTAACTCGCTCGAAAAGACAAACCGACAACAGGGAAATGCTCGTGGCGAGACGGTGATTAGTTTGGATTATTCATTTATCTAATTCGGACAACTTTATTATTCGATTATTCAGACTCGTTTCACGACTCATTCGAAAGGTAATCATATTATATTAATTGTTAATTACCCTACTACAAATATCATTATTGAAATACAACTTTTACAAAATGTTAATAAGAATCAGTTAATTAAATATTTGATACAAATTTATCATATAAATGATAAATGATTTTTGATAAATAGATTTAAATGTATTTTCTATCAAAGGCTCAAGTGCTCAACGCATGCACATATTCTCTAAAACGACATAATATACGATCATTATAAGCAATATATTTGATCCTATACGTGCATAAAATATTCGCCTCAACATATGAAAACGTCTATTTTTTTTATATTAATCATCTTAAATTCTTAATATAATCATTGGCTTATACCATAAGCTTATGTTTTGTGTTAATTACGACAACTGGATCATGTCACTCTTATATATTATAAAGCTTTGTAACTTTGTTTTTTTTAATTTCCAAGTGAGGCATGTGAATTTCCTTTTCAACAATAAACAGTTTTAACTAAGTTAATTAAAGAATATTTAATATAAATATATTTAAAAATATTAAATTTATTTAAAGAATATTTAATAAACGATATTCAAACTAAAAGATATATATCGAAATATATATTTTGAAAATAAATATTATTTAGACGTTAGTGCGGACTGAAGGGTAAAATGGTCTTTTAAATCAAATAAGACCTAACACTCCTTAAGTTCCCCGTGTCCTTAGAACTATAATCATTATGATTTCCTGTATTCATTTAGCATGTTCGTTTCATTAGGATAATCTTCAGATTGTTATCTTCCGCGATTGGTTCTATCTATCATTTTCGATCTACTTATCAGGTGAGTATCCACTAAACCCCCTTTTTAAATAATGGGTCTTAATGCAATATCCAATTCTTATTATCATTAGTAGGGTGATTCCTCTAACTGATAATCCGAGTTGTGAGTATTCACTACATTCCCCTCTCTTTTAAAATGGAATATGACAATCAAATTCGTATTATCATTACTAATGGTGATTCATTAGAATGATAATCCGAGTTATGAGAAATCATACCTCCATACCTTTTAAACATTTTTGGGGTGTAACATGTATCTTTATTCAAATCATTTATCCAAAACACAAACGCGATTATATGATGATTTGATACGTTCTATGTATGTTAAATATGTGTGGATTATTGTGATTGGTTTGATCTAGCATCGGTTACTATCTTTATCTAGCATGCGTATTCATTAACATACCGAGCCGGGGTAACAATAATAGATCTATTGGTTTGACAGCCCACTTGGCATGCTTCGCGTGTAGCGCCTTGTGATTGGAAGCCTAGTTGTCTAGGGTTTGATGCGCTCATTCATTGGCTTTAACTCATTACTTGTTTGACTATACATATGAAAATATCTGGTTAGACATATATCGCTGTATTGAAAGTATACTTATATTATTTAATCATGTGTTACTCACTAACTACCTTTGTAGTTGACACTTTATCTTATACATGTTGCAGGAACCTATACATGAGCTATGTTGTGATCACGCTAGGATTGCTGGACCTAGATTAAAGACTTTAAATCAGTTAATATGTATTTTGCATGTTTAAACTTTATTGTACAATATCTTTAGTTGATTAATGAAAAAGGGCATGTTTAAGTATTACAACTTAATTAAGTTGTCATGTGCATCTGGACAATCATTGCGCCCCGACATATTCCGCCGTCGGTTGGGGTGTGACAGATTGGTATCAGAGCCTTGGCTATAGGGATTTAGGTTATTAGAACCGGATGACCTAGACTATATGCCTTAGGTGTCCTACATGATTAACCCATGTCTGCATGCCTATTATTATATTATGTCTATAGATGCTGCTTAAACTTGCCTCTCTTAGATCTCACCTTTGCATTAACACTTAACACACACATGTACACAAATCCTTTCTGGCTTCCTAGCCTCTATCCTTAGTAATGGTTCCTTACGTGCCATTTTAGGATTTTGAAAATTCTGATTTTGAAAATTTCGTCGGAGTTAGGTTCCTAGCAGTAGACATGTAGTAACTGGAAGGGAGAAGGCACCGGTAGCCGGAGGTCTATCTAGGCAGGCATTGCGTATAAAACCTGATCAACCGTGTGGACCGTGATGCCTACCTAGAAGTCTTTGGTGAGAGTGTTGGAACCTATTAGGCCAAAGCATGTCAATTACCGCTACGGATCCCAATTAACTCTGATTAGTCACGGGTTGTAGTTCCTCAATCGAGAAACGAAAACCATTCCATTACGTTTTACTAAATCAACATGATTTCTTCTCCATACCTTATTAGAAATCTCGTGATTTCTAGATTCATATGTTTTATAAAATATCCCTCTTTATACTCCCGAATTGATTATCATATCCCTTGTCTCCTAAACATCTTCAGCATGAATCCTGACGATAAACAGATGGCCCGACAAATTTCTCAACAAGTGGCAGCTTTCATCTCCAACATTTTCCGACAAGCCCTCAACGATAAATTTGGCAACAATGATGCTACTGTTATTCCCAACCCTCCAGCCAACAATGCAGAGCATAGAACCCAACCTCCAATAGTTCAAACTATGGCACCAACACCTGTTCAAATTGCTACTGCTATCCAGAATACTTTCTCCTCCATGTTTCATTGCTACCATTGTGGAAACTTTGGTCACCTACCATACACCTGTCCCCAGTTGGCTACTGGTAACCCTCCTGTGAAACAACAATGTCAAACTCCAAGCAACTACTACTCTCGTCATGGATGATCTTGAAGGAAGAATGATAATGATGATTGAAGATCGTTTGGACTCTGTTAATATTTGAATAAATCGGTTTCCTTGTAATAAAAGTTTGTAATCTTTCCAATCGATGTTCATCCTGTATAATATATCAGAATATGAAGTTTTATAACTCTCTGCTTCTTGTCTTCCTACTTACTCAATCATTTCTTATATTCATTACCCTTAAACCTCTCGTTATGAGTAATCAGCAGATAAGAAACCTATTACCCTCAATTTCCGTTATCCTTAATTACAACTCAATCCCTGACAAACATATTTGCGCCTCTCGGGAAAATCAAACGTCATCATTTGAATTGACCGTCTCAACACCACATAGGATTTGTTCCTCGTTCAAGATAACTCAGACTTGACTATTCGTGCCAATAAATTAGAAACACGTGTCCTTCATCAAATCCGCAATGAATACGTGGCATCCTTGTTCAAAATTCATTCGATCTAGTTCCCCACTTTAAGGAACACCCATCCATTTAAAAGATGATACATCTCGAATGTACATCACCAAGTCTAATGGACTCAATCACCAAATATCAAAACTCTTATATTAGCAACATCTTCAAGAGAAGTCACAGAATCATCTATTTTCTCAAGATCCATTCTCGTTATTGTGTTATCCCTATACGGAATAATTATCCGTTAAGTGATTCATGAACTTTCTCAAAACCATGATTTAATCTGGTCTTGATTCCCTTATTAATCCTAATGAAGGAAAGATTATGATATCCAATTTGTTTTATCATTCGGATGGTGATTCATTCAAATAATGATTTGCAATTTGATATCAAGTGGTCAATTCGTGTTATCCTTTGAATGGTGATTCATTTAAAATGGTAATTTCGTGTTGTATCACTATCTTTTCCTCAAACGGATTAATCAAGTATTTCCGTTAAATATTCCTTTTACATCGCTATCATCTTTAGTGAAAAATTAAATTACTGTAAGTTATGAAACGCCTGTTATTCTTATACTGGCCAGTCCAAGACTTATACGTACTACACCTAAACACTTGTGTGTGATGCTAGCTTAGCATACATTTGGTTTTGGTCATAGACGTTAATCTTGGGTTTTAGCCAATTTCTAATCCAGATTATTAACAAGACCTCGCGTCCCGTAGGTGAATTAAATGTGGCTCGCTACCCATTTAGCTCACCAGTACTCGACACGTTCTCTCGTTAAGAAACCTGTGATCCCATTTTATTGTATGGAATGATATTCTTAACTTAATGTTAAAATATCAGCTTCAACAATTTATAAGTAAATCATGTTACCCCCACCACTCTCCTCATATTCCACCGGTCTTTTCCCTGAAGTAGGGGACACGGTGATAAATCAAATCTATAAATCTGATTGTTACGAATAATCATGTAATCACGATCCATCGTATCTGATGTTGTTCAATCTCTATCGTGTCGTCGTTACGATCTTAAGATCATTCGTTGTTATGTAGAAATGGTGGTTCTCCGTAGGTTACTAGCGCATTTTTAAAGTATTACAGATGTGGTGGGTTAGCTGCGGTACACCCTATATATAAGCATCGAAGGTACTTTGAAAATGAATTAGGAATCGAACATAGAACTGACCTTTGGTTGTTTGTTTGTACCAAATTCCCTATCACCATTGATATTTTCCTTCCACTCATCTTGAATTTCTCTTTAAATTTCGGGACGAAATTTCCTAAAGTAGGGGAGACTGTAACACCCGTGCCCAACCCATTCATAAAACCCGATCCACATCCGAAATTGTCACACGACTTTCGAGGAAACGACAAGATGTGAATTTTTAAAATATAATAGAGAATGAAAAATAAAGATCGTGGGCGAAAACGGATCTCAAATCCGAGTTATAACGGAGCGGGAAAACGAAAAATAGTGATTTGGGCCCGGTTGTGTGATAATCCTATATAGCTCGTAAACGTCACCAAAATAACCGAAATCAATTCGGTTAGCCATTCGGGATACTTTTAACGGCTCAGCGAGGTATAAATAATTATTATAATATTTATTAAGAATTTAAGTCGAAACGGCAACGATCGCAACGCCGATTGGACACGCACTCTATACCGTTAATTAACTAAACGCACACCACTTTACGATATAACCGAAAAATAAATATAATAATTATATTTACTGAACTCCCGTAATATTTTAGATATTCAAAAATTTTTATAAACTGGTTACAAGATATTAACGGGTATAGAATACGAGGTATAATACCTACTTACTTATTAAATATTATTACACTAAATATCTTAACTTTTCTTCTTGTACCCTACTCTTTATACATATACGTGGCTAGATAGGGATTGGAGTTATCTTTCAACAGATATACATAAATTGAATACTCACTAGCTACGTGTTGGATTTCTTAATGAGATTGCATTCATATTTCATACTATCTTATCTAAAACTATAGTATATATACATACCATGTTCACATACAAACATCACAAATTAAAACCAGTAGAAGAAAAACAAAATAAACAAAATGAAAGAAGAAGAAAGAAAAAGAGAGCCGTAGCTCTCCTTCCCTCCCCTCCGCTCTCGATTTCACGGCGACACCACTCTCTGGTCGGCGACCAAACTACTACCACTACAACCCCACGACACCAACCCAATCCAGCCCTTCTTCTTCTCCGTTTGATTAAACCCAGCAACAAACCTCTTCGATTCCGTTAAATATATGTGTTAAAACGGAGTTATTCGGTCGATGTTTCGGTGGTGTGTGTCCAACGGTGGGGCTTGGTAATGATGGTGATGAACCACCGGGACAGTGAGTATAATGGCGGCGGTTGGCGGTAGTTAACGGTGGTAGTAATTGGTTATAAACGGGTGTTGTATTAGACCCGTTATACAAACCCGTCAACACTTTCGGTCAACGTTTCGGTGACTTAACTCGCTCGAAAAGACAAACCGACAACAGGGAAATGCTCGTGGCGAGACGGTGATTAGTTTGGATTATTCATTTATCTAATTCGGACAACTTTATTATTCGATTATTCAGACTCGTTTCACGACTCATTCGAAAGGTAATCATATTATATTAATTGTTAATTACCCTACTACAAATATCATTATTGAAATACAACTTTTACAAAATGTTAATAAGAATCAGTTAATTAAATATTTGATACAAATTTATCATATAAATGATAAATGATTTTTGATAAATAGATTTAAATGTATTTTCTATCAAAGGCTCAAGTGCTCAACGCATGCACATATTCTCTAAAACGACATAATATACGATCATTATAAGCAATATATTTGATCCTATACGTGCATAAAATATTCGCCTCAACATATGAAAACGTCTATTTTTTTTATATTAATCATCTTAAATTCTTAATATAATCATTGGCTTATACCATAAGCTTATGTTTTGTGTTAATTACGACAACTGGATCATGTCACTCTTATATATTATAAAGCTTTGTAACTTTGTTTTTTTTAATTTCCAAGTGAGGCATGTGAATTTCCTTTTCAACAATAAACAGTTTTAACTAAGTTAATTAAAGAATATTTAATATAAATATATTTAAAAATATTAAATTTATTTAAAGAATATTTAATAAACGATATTCAAACTAAAAGATATATATCGAAATATATATTTTGAAAATAAATATTATTTAGACGTTAGTGCGGACTGAAGGGTAAAATGGTCTTTTAAATCAAATAAGACCTAACACTCCTTAAGTTCCCCGTGTCCTTAGAACTATAATCATTATGATTTCCTGTATTCATTTAGCATGTTCGTTTCATTAGGATAATCTTCAGATTGTTATCTTCCGCGATTGGTTCTATCTATCATTTTCGATCTACTTATCAGGTGAGTATCCACTAAACCCCCTTTTTAAATAATGGGTCTTAATGCAATATCCAATTCTTATTATCATTAGTAGGGTGATTCCTCTAACTGATAATCCGAGTTGTGAGTATTCACTACATTCCCCTCTCTTTTAAAATGGAATATGACAATCAAATTCGTATTATCATTACTAATGGTGATTCATTAGAATGATAATCCGAGTTATGAGAAATCATACCTCCATACCTTTTAAACATTTTTGGGGTGTAACATGTATCTTTATTCAAATCATTTATCCAAAACACAAACGCGATTATATGATGATTTGATACGTTCTATGTATGTTAAATATGTGTGGATTATTGTGATTGGTTTGATCTAGCATCGGTTACTATCTTTATCTAGCATGCGTATTCATTAACATACCGAGCCGGGGTAACAATAATAGATCTATTGGTTTGACAGCCCACTTGGCATGCTTCGCGTGTAGCGCCTTGTGATTGGAAGCCTAGTTGTCTAGGGTTTGATGCGCTCATTCATTGGCTTTAACTCATTACTTGTTTGACTATACATATGAAAATATCTGGTTAGACATATATCGCTGTATTGAAAGTATACTTATATTATTTAATCATGTGTTACTCACTAACTACCTTTGTAGTTGACACTTTATCTTATACATGTTGCAGGAACCTATACATGAGCTATGTTGTGATCACGCTAGGATTGCTGGACCTAGATTAAAGACTTTAAATCAGTTAATATGTATTTTGCATGTTTAAACTTTATTGTACAATATCTTTAGTTGATTAATGAAAAAGGGCATGTTTAAGTATTACAACTTAATTAAGTTGTCATGTGCATCTGGACAATCATTGCGCCCCGACATATTCCGCCGTCGGTTGGGGTGTGACAGGGGCCAACTTACCATCCCCTGGATTCGTCGTATCTTGAAATGCCTTCCTTAGAACCAAGTCTCCTACCCTGAATCTTCGTATCCTTACATGTTTTTTGTAGCTTTTAGAGATCCTTTGTTGATATGCGGCCATCCTCCAGGCAGCTTGTTCTCGTAGCTCATCCACGGTATCAAGGTCGTCAGCCAGGGATTCGTTATTCGCATCCTGGGTCTGGCTGATGACCCTGAATGTTAGGACAACCATTTCTGTCGGAATGACTGCTTCCGTACCAAAAACCAAGGAAAAAGGGGTTTGGCCTGTGGCATTGTTGGACGTAGTCCTATCAGCCCACAATGCCAGTGGTAATTCTTCTGCCCACTTCCCTTTTTTCTCTTTGAGTCTTTTCTTCAAGTTGTTGATGATGATTTTGTTGCTAGATTATGCCTGCACATTAGCCTGAGGATGCACTGGCGTAGAAGTTATCATTCTTATCCCCCAACTTTCACAGAATCCGGTAGTCCTTTTGCCAATGATTTGGGACCCATTGTCACAAACTATTTCAGAGGGTATGCCAAATCTCGTTATGATGTTCCTCTTGATGAATGAAATAACTTCCTTTTCCCTGACTTGGACATATGCCTCAGCCTCTATCCACTTTGAGAAGTAATCAGTCATAGCTAACATGAAGACTTTGCCGCCTGGTGCTCTGGATAGCTTTCCCACAATATCCATCCCCACTTCATTAAGGGCCAGGATGCAGGGATAGGATGTAGTGGTTCAACTGGTTGATGAGGAATATTGGCATGTCTCTGACAAGCATCACATTTAAGGGCAAAATCCTAGGAATCCTTTCTCAAGGATGGCCAAAAGTAACATGTTCTCAAGATCTTGGACATCAGGGACCTGCCCCCTGTGTGATTTCCACAATCACCTTCGTGAATGTCTTTGAGTACTTCCAGGGCTTCGTCATCTTCCAATCATCTTAGGTATGCTCCTGCAACAGACTTTCTATATAATTTTCCCTTAATAAGAACGTACCTGGCCATTCTGGTTCTGAATGCTCTGGTATCTCTTTCTTCTTTCGGGATAGCGCCATTTTGTAGATATTCTATGATAGGTCTGGTCTAGGACGACAAGGTATTCTGAGAATTAGAACGCTATGCATACTGGGTATCAGGACACTGTGCATCCTGGGTATGGGACGCCAAAACTATGCCCCCAGGCTCAATGTCTTCCAAGTTCTCTTGTCGATTGATTGCTGGACTTAGTATGTGGACTATTGGGATATGTGTATCTTCCATTGCTTTGAATGCCGATCCCAGGTTTGCTAGTGCATCCGCTTCAACATTTTCATCCTTGGGTACTTGTTGAATGTCAAAAATTTGAAAATCCTGGGATATGGCTTTCACGACTTCTAGGTATTTGGCCAGTTTCTCTCCTTTCACTGCATAAGTTCCATTAAAGTGATTAGCTAAAAGTAGGGAATCGACGTATACCTGGATGTTCTGGATCCCAAGATGTAGAGCTAGTTGTAGGCCAGCAATCAGGGCTTCATACTCCGCTTCATTATTGGTTGCCTGGAATCCACACCTAACAGCTTGGGGTATCATGTCCCCCTGTGGCGATTTTAGTATGACTCCAAGGCCTGTCCCCCTGATATTGGATGCCCCATCTGTGAAGAGGGTCCAACATCCTGAGAATTCTTCTTGTTGCAGGCTCTGGAATTCTTGATCTGCTTCGTCTTGGATATCATTACTGAAATCAGCCACAAAGTCTGCTAGAGCTTGTGATTTCATGGTTGTTCTTGCCTCATATACCAGGTTGTAAGCACTCAACTTCAGGGACCATTTTTCATCCTTCCTGACATTTCAGGTTTCCTCAAGATAGACTTTATATGGTAGTTACTTTTCACATGTATAGTATGAGTCTCAAAATAATGTCTAAGTTTAGTAGAGGCCATACTTAGGGCTAATATAAGTTTTTCTATGTGCGAGTACCTGGATTCAGCATCAAGAAGACTTTTACTTACGTAGTATACCAGGTGTTGTTGACCTTCTGCATCCTTGGTTAGGACCGTGCTTACCGTGTTTCTTGAAACTGCAAGGTATAACTGTTTTGGCTAAAAATTACTTAAGTTAAATTAGCAAAGTTTGAACCAAATTTGAATGTGAGGTTAGGTGTCTAAAAT
>JBCNJP010000017.1:5126711-5148647 GCA_039602395.1 Deinandra increscens subsp. villosa
CGTTGGATTTTAAATAGAAATCAAAATATTATATATATATATATATATATGTATATATATATATATAGGGTTAGGTTCAAATGAGAACTTTTTCTTTTGAGAATATTTAAGAACCATTCTGAGCCGCTAATTTTCAGGGGGGAAGCATTCAAATTCATGGGGGGGATTTCCATATATATAAACTAGTGGCTTAGAATGGTTCTCAAAAGTTCTCAAACTAAATTGGTTCTCAAATGATCCTCTCCCATATATATATATATATATATATATATATATATATATATATATATATATATATATATATATATATATATACTTGTATTTGGAACAAAAAGGGTTAAATAAAATCAATAAATAGTGTTACAATTGTAGTAAACCCGCCTCATGGTCGTCAATGATGCCTACACGGTCGGTAACGATTGTCACTAAGATAAACCCCGTGACTATTTCTCATAGTAATTCCGCCTATAATGGTCGGTCATGAGGAAACACGAGCGGTACACGATTAATATGTAATATATGAATAAATTGTTATATATAAATGTGTAGTTTTTATATAAAATAATTAAAGATTATAGAAGTTGATATGAGGTTAGAATATTTATGACTAAAAGATACCAAATCTAGTAATAAAAACTTGGAGTAAATGAATGGGAATAAAGTAATGATTAGAGTTAGACTTTTAGAAGCTTTAAATGCATTAAATAAGTAGAAAATATAAAAATATGACAAAAATCCGAAAAATTAAGTTTGTTTAGTAGTAAAAGGTTAATGATAAGTAGATATGAGTTAGAAAATTTTTCTAAATTTTTTGGAATTTATTTAATAATTAAAATGGAATTTATATGCTTAAAATGGCTAAAAATGCTCAAAAATAGAATAAATTGGAGAAATAATATGGAAAAATTTGAGAACTTATTTTGGACAGTAAGTAACAAATATAAGTGAGAATAATTGAAAAATTAGGTAAAAATGGCACCCGAACCCTTAAAACGGTGAAAATTATGCATTAAAACGTATAAAATTTACAAAAATAAGGTATAAAACCAAGAAAACAATTTAGATCAGTGGCTTAAAGGTTTGAAACAGGTTCATAATGTATAGGAAACATATAGAAATAATGTGAAAGTGAAAACTTAAGTATTGGAGAAAATTTGGATAAAAACCGTTACCGAAACACCGTAAAAATAAGTAATTGTATATATATACATTAGACAATCAAACTTATGGGTTCGTGCCATTCGGATCCCCCAAATTCGGATCCGGATCTACCCCCAAAGCCGAATACACAACCGTATACACAAAACAAACAGCCACACCCACAAATATCACATTATGGCTCACCATCACAATCTTCCCCCCAATCCCATGCGGCCCGGGGTTAAAAATCCTCTGAACCAGCGTCGGTAAAACCAGCAGCACATCGAGCACCACCGCCTGCATCGCATTGAATCGGGCGTAACGGCTGACGTTCGTGTTACGAACGACGCCGATGTACAGGATTAGGAACGCGAGGTAGCTGGAGTACGGAACGGGTCGGTAGAACGAGAGTAAGGGGAGTAAGGGTTTGATTGCGAGACCTAGGGTTTTGGGGCATTGGGCGAAGAGGAATCGGCCGTATTGGAGGCCGTTGAAGAAGCGGAAAAAGTAGGCGGCGGTGGAGATTAACCGGTCGGTGACTGGAGTTGTTTTGTAGGAGGCGGAGATCGGTGGCCGTCGGCGGGATTGGGCGGCGCAATTCGAACGGAGTGGTAGAGATTGTGGAATTGATAAGGTGTTTGATGATCTAGAGAGGGTGAATGAGGAGAGGTGAGCGAGGGGTTTTGAATGGTGGTGGTGATAAGGAGAGGCGGAGGAGAGGGATGGCGGCCATCGTTGCCGGAGAATTCGTCGTAGAGAGGGCTAGGTTTAGCCGGAAGAAGGGATAACCGTGAAAGGTGTTTTAGAAGGAAAAGATAATAACAATGTTTATAGAAAATACGTCCATGTAAAATTACAATAGTGCCCTTTCTCTATTTCATTCACATAACTCCAATGTTTTTAAAACCCGGATTGACTTGGCCGGTTTAACCGGTGACCGAAGGGTGAGGCGATTCGAGTGTGTCCGGATTAGTCTACTTCCAAGTTGATTTTTTATCTGGTGGTTCTTACGATTCAACTGACCGAAACTCAAAACCGCCTACTAATTAAACTTATTTTTAAAAAGTCACCTTAAAAAGAAATTAAGGTTTTCTTTTATTAACACAAACAACATTACCAAGTGATTTTTCCACCCTCCAAAAGAACCTCCGGCAATACATATGGAGAGTTTTTAAGTTTTATTACAATATGAATCATAAATCGCGTCTCTGAGGTGTTTTCCGGATCTGAAAACCTCAGGTGAAATTGAACATTTGATTTGTAGTGATTATAATGTGGCATCTGGTAACAAAATGTCAGCGCAGTCAAAGGATAATATATTGGGACCCTAATATATTTCATAGACTTATTTGTTTCCTTTGATTTTGAGGTAGTCAATATTTTCCAGTGAAGAAGTAATTTAAATGTCAGATACACTTACATTAAGGAGTAAGCATTCTTTATGCAAACATAGTTGAAATTGCAGCATTATGTTATTGTTGATTCTTGAACTCATTTGATTTTTGTTTGTCATTCAACATAATCAGCCATCTAAAGCTGGGACATTTTGTTCTTTTGAGGTGTGAATTAAAGATGTTTTTCAGCGAGAAATTAAGAGGAGTCGAATGATAGTGGACGTTTCGGTGCACTCTTCAGCAGTGACTGATTTCATATGAAGTTACTCTACCAATAAAAACAAGGTTTATTTCTTTCCTGTTAATCAGCCATCTAAAACAAGATAAATGGAATCTTAACCTGCTGTTCTTTAATATTTTATGCCTTACTTCCATCTCAGGTTCTCATCAGCCCATTTTCCTTTCGTGTTTCTAGACTTCCTAGAATGTCTGAATTGTAGCTTTTGTTTGCTTCATATGTCAATGATTGCCTAGCTTTACATCTCTAAGTGAAAAATATTAATTGCACTGATATGATCAATTAAAGATTAAAGATATAGAATATAACATCTTGAATTAATGGGAGTGGTGTTTATACAAAAGTTATAGAACATGGAATAATAGGTAAATGAAATTTTCATAATTTCCTAATACACTTATAAACCTATATATTTCTTTTTTTAATTTTCTCATTATTTTCTAATTTTTCTGGATTACCGCAGCAACGCGCGGTCGATCTCTAGTTTAACATAAAATGGAGAAAAATTTAGAAATTAAATGTTATGATATTTGGAATAATATTAATTAAGTTTAATAGTTTATAATGAGCCTTTGGATAAAATTCCATAAGTAAAGAATAGATTCTTCTGCTTTAATTGTTGGAATTAGTCGAATAAGGGCAAAATCGTCATTTTGTCCAAATAATTTGCAAATTCAGAATTTGCCATATTAGTTCAGTAGAATTGCCTAAACTAATTTGACATTAATGGGAATAGGATCAAGGCACTCAAATCCCTCAAATAGAAGCACAAATTGCACGACAAGGCGAAGGTGAGTTTACTAACTTAAAGCCCCAATTTTGAATTAATGCATTTGTTAAAAGTTTTGGGCTTAATATTGAATATGCATTTTGAAATGAATGATTGACTGAGAATATTATGGGTACGAAATTATTCGTGAGTGTCGGCGCACCTCTCATAACAAGATGAGCTACGCCTACATTGAATTTGGAATTTGGATAATTTAGAACAATGCCTTCTAGATCATTAAGTAGCGTGAGATGTATTGGTAGATCTACTGGGGTTGACCACCCGCTCTCACTGATCAGTCACTCTGGTCGTGAAACATGGTGAGAAATACGATCGAACATGGGTCTAGTTTTGATTTAGAGCTTACGATTAATTTGTACATCGTAAACTTAGCTAGTTTACGAACCAGATATATTCTCCATTTGGATTCACTCTTTGATTCTCGAATCGAATGAAAGAGATTAAATGATAAAGTGGGAACTAAATATTTTTGTTAGTTGACTCACCAACCTAGTGTTTACTTTGTGGTTTAATCTATTTTTCAGGTAACTAATGGGGTGTATGGAGATATGGATTTGGTGGTACGAAGACGACTACGTGACGTGCTATCGAGTCTATTTTATGTTTTAGTTGTGGTGGAATGTAATAGGGACCTAATCATGGGATGGTAGATTCATCCCAAATCTTTTGTAAAACACTTTAGGGGATAATTAGTATATCCCAATTATGTAAACAAAAGTGTTTTTAATAAAAATTACGTTCCGCTTAACACGGCTAAAACCATGGGTTAAATTGATTTACTACCACGTAAGTCTTCCGCTATATAATTAAAAATTTTGGGGTGTTACACAAATACTTGATAAAATAATCAATTTGATCGCTCGTAGATATCTTCGATCAAGTCCGCCTTCAATTGGTTATGGATGTCTTGATTTCTTATTTCTTGACGAATTGCCCGTTTGCGATCCTCGTTGATTTCTTCATACGCCGTATCCAACTCCTCCTCGTGAAATTGGCAAATTGCGGCACCCTGGTCCTCGAGAATCATGTTGTGTAAAATTATACAACCACATATCACGTTAGCGGTTTTGTCTCGATGCCACATACGAGCGGGGTGAGCTATGATATGCCATTTATCTTTCAAATCTGTCAAATGTACGCTCTATATCTTTACGAGCCGCACTCTGAGTTTTCGTGTAAACCCTGCGCCTTTCTCCGATGGGAGCCGTAAACCCTTTTACAATCGTAGAGTATTCGAGATAAATCACGTCTCCCAAATAATATCCCCGCTTGTACGTGTTGACACGTAGCTCAAACGATGAATCGGGCTCACGTCCCTCGATGATATCATCCCAAATGGGTGATCGATCCAACACATTGATATCGTTGTTCGACCTAGCGACACCAAAATATTGATGCCAAATCCACATATCGTACGAAGCAACGACTTCATACATTATGGTTGGATGCCCATGATCACGTCGCATAAACTGACCCCGCCAAACGTTGGGACAATTCTTCCACTCCCAATGTGTGCAGTTGATGTTACCGAGCATCCCACGAAAACCCCATTTCTGCTCGTGAAACGCGTACAACTGTCTAATATCGCTAGTAGTGGGTCGGCGTAAATATTTTCTTCCATACAAGTTGTAAAGACCTAATTTTAAAACTACGTATGAGAATAAAACAAACATGGTATTTAAATCAAATAATTAAACAAATGTTGTACGATAAGTATTACATTTACAAAACTTTTGAATCTGTTCTATTTGACACCGGTGCCGACAAAAGTTTTGTGTCTATCGAGTTTAGAGATCATCTTAACGTCATCCCTACTAGATTAGACACTAAGTATATAGTCGAACTAGCCAATGGTAAGCAAATTGGAACCTATGAATCTTTTCCGGACTGTTCGTTAGACTTATCCGGTCATCTCTTCTCTATCGATCTATTGCATGTTCAATTAGGAAGCTTCAATGTGGTTGTTGGAATGGATTGGCAGACTAAGAATTGTGCAGAAATCATTTGACACGAGAAAAAAGATCAAAATACCCCTCTCAAATGACGAAGTCCTGACAATCCAAGGAGATCGTAGTGGAAATAAGTTAAATATCATTTCTTGTATGAAAGCCTAGAAATTCATGCGTAAGGGCTACCCTGCCCTCTTGGGTCACATAACTGCTAAGGAATCTAAGGAAAAGAAATTATCCGATGTCCCCACTTTACAAGACTACTCTGATTTTTTTCCCGATGACCTTCCATGCTTGCCTACCGCAAGGCAAGTGGAATTCCATATCGATCTTGTGCCCGGAGCTGCACCCGTGGCAAAGGCTCCATACCGTTTAGCCCCGTCCGAAATGAAGGAACCGTCGAACCAGTTGCAAGAACTACTTGACAAAGGTTTTATCGGACCAAGTTTCTCCCCTTGGGGCGCTCTCGTCCTATTCGTCAAGAAGAAGGATGGATCTTTCCGAATGTGCATCGACTACCGCGAGTTGAATAAACTCATAGTAAAGAACCGCTATCCACTTCCCCGGATTGATGACTTGTTCGATCAATTGCAGGGCTCAAGCTACTATTCAAATATTGATCTTTGGTCTAGATATCACCAACTTAGAGTTCGTTAAGAGGATGTATCTAAGACTACTTTCATAATACGCTATGGGCACTACAAGTTTCTTGATATGCCGTTCGGTTTGACTAACGCACCCGCTGTTTTCATGGACATCATGAATCGCGTTTGTAAACCCTACCTCGACAAATTTGTGATCGTGTTCATCGATGACATCCTAATCTACTCACGTAGTAAGGACGAGCACAAAAAACATCTAAGACTTATCCTAGAGATACTAAAGAACGAGAAGTTGTACGCGAAGTTTTCAAAGTGTGAATTCTGGTTATGAGAAGTGCATTTCTTAGGCCACGTAATCAACGCCGCCGGAATCCACGTTGATCCCACAAAAACTGAAGCTATCAGGGGTTGGAGTCCGCCTTCGAACCCCTCTGAGATTCGACAATTCCTTGATCTTGCCGGTTACTACTGGCGATTCATCGAGAATTTCTCCAGAATAGCTCAACCATTGACCGTCCTGACTCAGAAGAATAAGAAATTCATTTGGGACGCTAAAGTCGAGCAAGCTTTCTAGACGCTAAAGAAAAAGTTGTGTAACGCACCCATACTTGCCTTACTAGAAGGAAGTAACGATTTCGGCATTTTCTGTGATACCTCTCACCAAGGTCTTGGTTGCGTACTTATGCAACGTGACAAGGTTATTGCCTATGTGTCTCAACAATTGAAAGTTCACGAGAAGAATTACACTACTCACGATTTGGAACTTGGAGCTGTTATCTTTGCTCTTAAGATTTGGAGACACCACTTATACGGTACTGGATGCAAGATCTATACCGATCACAAGAGTCTTCAACATATCTTAAACAAGAAGGAGTTATACATGAGACAACGCCGATGGATTGAACTGCTCAGCGATTATGACTGTGAAATCCTGTATCACCCTAGGAAGGCAAACATCGTGGCGGATGCCCTAAGCAGGAAAGAGCGTGTTATACCCCTTCGTGTCTGATCTCTTGCACTGACTGTTCATACCAACCGCACCACTCAAGTTATGGCAGCGCAAACCGAAGCTCTCCGAGATGAAAACATTCAAGATGAATGCCTCCGTGGCATGGAACAACAACTTGAAGCTAAGTCCGACGGTTTGTTATACTTCATGAATCGGCTATGGATACCAGTATATGGTGGACTTAGAAGCTTAGTCCTTGACGAAGCCCACAAGACCCGATATTCCATTTACCCTGGAGCTGATAAAATGTACCACGACTTGCGTATGTTATATTGGTGGCCCAACATGAAAGTCGAGATCGCCAAGTATGTCGGTAAGTGTTTAACATGTGCCAAGTTTAAGGCTGAATACCAAAAACCCTCCGACCTACTTGTTCAACCAATCATTCCCGAGTGGAAATGGAAATGTATTGCCATGGATTTTATCACCAAGCTACCCAAGAGCCGTAACGGTAACGATTCTATTTGGGTAATTGTCGATCGTTTGATAAAGTCCGCTCATTTCCTTCCCATAAAAGAGAAAGATTCCATGTATCGTTTGACAAGGATTTACATAAAGGAAATATTCTCTCATATGGGGCTCCGATCTCCATCATCTCCGATAGAGACGACCGCTTTACCTCTCACTTCTGGAAAACCTTGAACAAGACCATGGGTACTCGACTTGACATGAGTACGGCCTATCACCCGCAAACTGATGGTTAGAGCGAGCGAACGATTCAAACCCTCGAAGACATGTTACGTGCATGTGTCATTGATTTTGGTAACAATTGGGATGATCATTTACGCCTATGTGAATTTTCGTACAACAACAACTACCATACCAGTATTCAATGTGCACTATTTGAAGCCCTTTACGGAAGAAAGTATCGATCACCTATCTGCTGGTTTGAAGTTGGTGACAGTCAACTGACAGGCCCGGAAGTCGTAATTGAAACAACCGAGAGGATGTTAGTAAAGCTGCTGTCGAAGTTGCCGATAGAGTAATTCAACATCAGGAAGAACTTATAAAGTTGCGTGATGAAAATGGTGAGATTCAAAGTCAAAATAATATTTTGAAACAAGATGTTCTTTACTATAAGAAACAGGTAGAGAAAGTTACTGCAGAAGTTCTGGAATAGTGTCGCTTGAGACAATGTCATATAATTGATTATAACAAATTGTCTGATAAGTACATTGCTTCGCAGAAAGAGTTGTCGGAAGCTAATATGAAAATATCTAACCAACAGATTGAGATCTTTGATTTGCAAAGGAAATTGAAAAATTGCAACAATTCACCAACTTTCCTGAATTATTTGTATAAGTTGGAAAAGAGTCAGGAGATGCGATTAGGAAGCTGTTGAAAATTTTGATGCGTTATTTGCAAAATGTTATCCTCTTCAACAAAAGAGAATCTCTCAAATCCGAAACCGTCTGAAAGCTTCCCACGATCGTCAAAAGAGCTATGCATGTAACACTTCGGTCAAACCATTTGTAAATACCCGACCCATTTCCTATCATGGTTAATAATCAATAAAGAATCCTTGCGCATTTCATGTTATTATTTCATTTACTCTATCATAAATCTTTCGATATTTCAATTTATCACAAATCAACAGATTGAGATCTTTAATCACAATGTTCGTCACTTTCGATATTTCAATTTATCACAAATCGGATCTCTAACTCGCTCAATTTTGTTATTTATGTAAAACATGAAAACTCGAGCATTCCAAATATGTATAATACTTGCGGGTAATACTAGTCATACACGCAAGTAAATATATGTAAGGTTTCGCAAAAGTTCGAGGTTTAAAACAAAAATAGCAAAAGTATGATTTTTCGTGCGATATATGTATTAACCGAGAGTTCGTACATTCTAGGAAATTACATTTTGTTATTTCATGACTGTTGATACATGGTCCATGATCGTCATGTGAAGTATCGAATACAAGACGGATTCACACAAGGATGTTGAGGTCCGAACTCAGGCCGAACCTGGAGTTCAGACATGGCCGAACGTGTGGCCGAACCTGAGGTTCGGCCGGTCGTATTTCAGCTCTATAAATATGTGTTTCATGTGTTGTTTTCAGTAGAGATTACAGTCTAAGCTTCCGTGTCATACTATCTGATTGTACTCTGTGGTTATCTCTGTGGTTAATACAAGTGTTTTGTATTTACTCTTTGTGTTTCATCTCGTATTACATTGATTTCATTACGACTATGTAGAAGATCCACACGCTCACGCACTTTCAAGTGGTATCAGAGCATTTGGTTTGCTCTACTAGTTGAAAATCAGTGTTTCTTGGAGTTTTGAGTTCAAATTTACGTTTTTACGCAAATGTCAATCATTTTTTAGTTCATTTGATCGTCTCGAGTGTGCTTTTTGTCAAAAATCTGTTTCTAGATTGTTTCTATCGAGTTTGCTTGAAATTCTGTCGAAAATTCCAGTCAAAAATGTTGAAAATCGAGAAAATGAAGTCGAGTGAAATCTGTCTCGTTTGAGGTTCGGACAACTTCGGAGTAACCGCTCCGAACTCGAGGTTCGGACGAAGTTCGGTCTTTATCTAGGTTCGGTGAGAGATCGGTTTACGTTCGGAGAAAGTTCGGTGGTCTTTCGGAGCAAGTTCGGAGTATTTTGGTTTTTGTTCTTCCGAAGGTCTGGTTCGGAGAGAGTTCGGCGTTGTCAAATTCGGACTAAGTGCGGAGGCAACTCGGAGGAGGTTCGGACGAGGTTCGGAGTGAACAGTAACTAATTTTTAAAAAATGCCCGATTTTCAAGCGTTCGCGGCTATTCAAAATTCGGTTCAGGCAACGATGCAAACAATGATGAATTATGATAATGAAATCGGAACAAGTCAGAAAGTTCCCAAATTGCTAAAATTGGAAGATTATCATAGTTGGGTTAAACGATTTGAAGCATTTGTCGATACAAATAACATTGATATGTAGTTAGCTTTCACTGAGTAATATGTGTATCCTAAAGATGAAACTAGTGAACCTATTCTTCAAAGAAAAATGTCTTCTGAACAAAAGAAAGCTTATCAAGCTGAAAAAAGGCGTATGGTATGTTAACGATGGCATTGCCTAAAGAGTTATTGCATCAATTTGCTGGTAACTACACATCAAAAAGTCTATGGGATGCGTTGGAAAAACGATGTGAAGGCAATGACCAATACAAGAAAAGTCGACAAAAGGTTTTGAAGAAAGAGTTTGATAGTTTTAAGCATTATCAGAATGAAACGATTCCCAATCTGATTGCAAGATTCGCTCATCTGATGAGAGAAATGCGTTTGGTGAATCTTACTAAAGAAGAGGTTGATATGAAAGAAAAGATCTTGGAAGCATTGCCTGAAAAATGGGAGAATTATGTGATGATGATTACTCATGATAAGGATTTTTCAGGTTTGTCTTTTAATGATTTGGTTCAAAGAATTCAGGCTCGGGATATGGAATTAATGGTGAATAAATCACTTCCTACACAAATTCAGAATCCTGCAGTGTATCATGGTGAAAATGACTCTACAATGAATGCTGGGAACTCTAATATTCTTAGTTCTGCTCCTCCTACAGCATTTCTGGCAAGTAAATCTGAAATTCCAAGTTATTCCTCTGCTGGTTGTACTGTGTCAATTCCTAGTTCTTCGACTCAAAGTGCATTGTCTGTTCAAACTATCGATGATTATAATGCGTTGATGTCTGCATTAGTGTCTTCATACTTTGGTGTTATTACTGGTTCTGTGAGTAATGCTGAGTTAGCAAATGAAGATTACGATCAGATTGATTATGATCATTTGGAGGAAATGGATCTAAATTGGCAATATGCTATGTTGGTTCGTCGAACAAAGAAGTTTTTCAATAGAACTGGTAAGAAGAGACTTAATCAGGAAAGAAAGATTGGATTGGACAAATCTAAGGTGAAATGTTATAAGTGTTCAGTTTATGGTCACTTTGCTCGAGAATGTTCAAGTTCTACAGAAAGTAAATTGAAGATTGGTCAGCATGCACATTTAGTTTTTCATCCGTCCGATAAAGCTGCAAAGGTTGATCAGAAATCTGCTACTCTTGCTCATGATTGGACTGATACATTTATGCATCCAGATGGATTTGCCTGGAATGCAGATTCAGAAATTAAAAAGAATAATACTCCGATCTCAATTGCTTTAACTGTTCAACATGCTGATGATGAAAGTTTTTTAACAGAATCTGATACTTCTTCAAGTATATCTTTGGTTCAAGAAGAATTACCCAAGTCTTCTGAGAATTCAAAAGATGATGAATTTAAATGTTATAAATGTGAGAAGTTGCTCAAGAAAATTGCAAGTTTTGAACAAGATTGTCAAATTTCAACTGAAGAAATTGTGGTGTTAAAGAAAGAGTTGGAAGATTTTCAAAAGCAATATTATGCGTTAGTTCATATTCATGAAGATGTTTTGAAGGAAAATGCTCAATTGGCTGAAGAGTGTGAGAAATCCAAAGCTGAAGCATTAGACGCAACTCAAGATTTTGAGAATCTGTTTGAGAAGAGTTATCCTGTTCAGCAAAAATATGAAGAGGCTACTGCTCTTATTGCAAAAACTGCTGTTACAGTTGAGAAGCTTCAAAATAAAATCTCTATGCTTCAAGATGAGAATGTTTTGTACCGAGACAAGAATGAAGTCTTGACTAAAGATGTTGAGATCTATAAACAAAAGAGAGATGGTGTTCTTCAAGAACTGTTTGCAGAATGTGAGATCAGAAAGTTACAGACGTATGAATATGATGATCTCAGTGCAAAGTTCATCAAGTCACAACAAGAGGTGTTTGAAGGTCAACAGAAAATTAATGACTTGAAATTGGAGATTTTGGAATTGAAAAGGCAAGTGAAAAACTGCAATTTGTCACCAACATTGCTTAATTTTTTATACAAGCAGGATCAGAGTTCAGAGAAGTCTAAGGATGGTGTTCACTTGGTACCTCAACTAGTGGATTTAATTGAAGTTACTGCTGCTCAGATTGATCCAACAGATGACCTGCATGATTATTCCAAGTTTGCCACTCCATCCAAGAAGAATAAGTCCAAGTCTAAAAGGAAGGAGAAGCCATTGGGTGAAGCTCCAAAATTTGTTTCAAAGTCTGTTTTGTTGGAAAATGAAAAGGTTGTTGATAAGGTTGCTTCGAGTTCTTCATCTGCAACCGAAGAAGAAAAAGTTTTGATTGAAAAGAACAAGCTGAATGATATCAAAGCCAAATTTACCAGTGAAGCTAAGTCAAGAATTGCTTCAGGTTCTTCATCTAATTCTTCAAAGACTCAAGGATCTAAACACAAAGGTTTAGGTTACAAAGTGTTGGAAGAACCGGTTCAAGCAAAGAAATCAGTGAAGGCTGAGAGGGTTCCTACCGCAAACGTTACAAAGAAATCACCATCTCAGCAGGAATTTTCTTATTATTCTGGAAGATCTTCATCTTCAAGGAGTCCATCTCCTAGGTATGATTCTTATGATGATTTCTTTGATAACTTTCATTCTGAACATTCATCTGATGTTCAAAAATCAAAACAATTTTCAAACAATTTTAGAGAAAGACTTTGTTATGTATGTCGTTAACCGGGACATTTTGCTGCTGATTGTCCGACGACTGCATATATCCACAAAACTGCAAAATATGTGGATACCAAAGGTCAAATTTTTGATGAACCATGGTCCCCAAAGCTTAATTCAACCCGTAAATCGTCTTGGTCTAAATCAAGTTCGTCGGTTGAATCTGATTCAGGTTCCGATCGAAAATAAAACTTTTACAAATTTGGAAACCAAAAGCTGTTTCCAAGGCCAACAAAGACTTTGTGGAAGACATCGGGCGACCCAACGCTGTTGATTCGGGTCGATCCCAATGCGACTAATTTTTTATTTGGTGCCAAGCAGGTGTTTCAGGAAGACCTTTAGCAGGTGTTTCAGGAAGACCTTTCGGTGATTGGGAAATTGCTGATTGTGAAATATCTGTTCTAATTAAATTGACTTTCAAATTCAAATTTTTGTTTTCAACATGCTAAACTGCTAGTATTCGTGTGGTTGATCACTTTTTCTTGTTTTTCACTCCGTCTCAATTTGAGGGGGAGTATGTTTTTCCAAAAATACAAAAATAGTGTTTTGTTTTTCAAATCGTAAAAATGAAAATCTATAAATAGAGTTGTCATTTTTAGGGGGAGAAATTTGAAAAAGACAAAAACATTGAAAAATACAAAAAGTCAAAAACATTGAAAAATGAGAAATTGTATTCGACATGATTGGGAAATGATGGTACATTGGCTGACAGTGTATGACTCATGGATAAAGTAGATGAAAAAGCCATAAGATCATTTGATCGATGTGCAAGGTAGGCTCGGCAAATCAGAAAGTATACAAATGTGATATACACTAAATCTGATGCTTGACCTAGTGGACAACATCTTGATGCATATCTCATGATATATCAAGAAAAAGATATGTGAAAAATAAAATGAGAAGTCACTGTGTATACATGTGTTCATTTTGCAAAGATTTAAACTTGTTTGATTTTCTTTATTTTGTCAAACGATCGGACTTTCTCTGCGTGTCGAATGACCAACCTGATTGTTGTTCGTTTGACGTTCTGCTTTATTCTCTTTGGTGTTTCGTATAACTCATCGGACTTTCTCTGCGTGTACGGGAGTACCGACCTGATTGTTGTTGAGTTACACAACTTCAACTTGTTTTATTTTCTTATTTTGTTAAATCCGAGGCCTTATCTGCGTATCGAAAGATCGACCTTAAGGTAGACGATTTAACGTTCTTATTTCTTTTTGCATGGAACACAGTTGACTATATCTTGGTTACACTGGTCAATGCAAGCTTAATCAATATCTTAACATATCCAGATGTTATGAGTATGATTGTGCCAGAGTTTAAAGTTGGACAAACTATATCTGCAATCGGCATGGCTTATGTGCTTCAATAATTGAAATTGAAATGTAGTTCAGCATGTTATGACCAATATGATCCCAAGTTGTGATCTTTCTCACAAAAGATAAAATTAGTGTTTGATTCTGTAATGCATTTACTTTTCTTATCAGAAAATACCAAAAAGATTTCAGGTGTGTTTTGATATAAAATTTCTAAAAGCCAAAAAGATTTTGTTTCTTATTTGTTTTCGATTGATCAGCATGGAATACAAAATCATTTTCAAAATCAAAATATCTTGGAGTCTCGAAGAGACATTTTGCACCAAGATTATTTATGTTGGCAGGTTTCTAAGTGGGAAGAGAACATCACAACTTCAAGTCTTCTGAAGTTTGTTGATAAAGAGATTACACATGATATAATATCAAGTATTCAAGATTGAACTCATCGTCAAAGAAGAGGAAGAGTTTGATTGAAGATACATGATACAAGTTTGAATAGAGAAGATGATACTGCACATGCCGAGGGGGAGTTTGTTGATACATGGTCCATGATCGTCATGTGAAGTATCGAATACAAGACGGATTCACACAAGGATGCTGAGGTCCGAACTCAGGCCGAACCTGGAGTTCGGAAATGGCCGAACGTGTGGCCGAACCTGAGGTGCGGCCGGTCGTATTTCAGCTCTATAAATATGTGTTTCATGTGTTGTTTTCAGTAGAGATTACAGTCTAAGCTTCCGTGTCATACTATCTGATTGTACTCTGTGGTTATCTCTGTGGTTAATACAAGTGTTTTGTATTTACTCTTTGTGTTTCATCTAGTATTACATTGATTTCATTACGACTAAGTAGAAGATCCATACGCTCACGCACTTTCAATGACAATATATTTAAATAATTCCATATCACAAATCAATATAGTGAATTTTGATGAATTTCGGTGGTTTTTCATAGTTTTAACAAATAACGTATGAATAAATATATATAAAATATATATTTATATACCTCTTTACACGTGTTTCGAGACTTAGAAAACCATGAAAAATTATTCTAAACTATTTTTGGCCATAAAATATTTTGTTTCTCAAAGTTTAGGGGTTAAAACCGCACAAAACAAAACTTCAGGGACTAAACTGTAAATAAAAAGTTCAGGGGCAAAACTGCCATTTCCCCAAATTCCCTCGTGGTACGCAAAGCCCTGGAGGCTCTCCTTCGCGTACCTCCGCCCAAATCAGTTGACAGGTTCGAATTTTGCCACGTTTTTTGACTTGTTCTCCACAATTGAACCTCCATACGTGTTGTTTTGGTCAGATTGTCACTATAGGACGTGTATAAACCTAAAGGCGCCTCTAAATACTATAAATACTGGATCAAAACATCATTTCTCCTCACCAATTTCTCGATTTATCATCCTAAAAACCCTAGTTCATAATCCGAAAATTGTTCTTCAAAATTCTCTCAATCCACAAGTCCATTGAAGCTGAATTTCTGCAGTTGCACGTTATTAGGTATGATTAAAAATAACCTATCTCAGTTTTTGATAATATAGTGTCTAAGTATGGTTTTTAAAATTATGTAAAAATTAGGGTTCTTGAGCTTGTTTTGCTAAAGTTGAGTGATCGGGTTGGAATTTGGGTCTGAATTTTTGTAGATAATCCTAAAATAATGTATTTTAAGAAAGCCCTAATTTAATTTCAAGTTTTGAGAAGGTTTGGTGTTTTATCTAAAAATTGGTCAGAATTAGGGTTTTCACGTCATTGTTATGTCAAAATTGGATAAAAGGGGGTTGATGTAACCCCCGTATACAATTTGATGCCAAACTTAAGCCATTACTTTATAAAAATTCGGTCCCAGAAAATTTTGTTCAAAACACATAGTTCGACAACCATGTACCACCTTCATTATGGTTCATATTTACAAAAAAAAAATACTCATAGTAGTGTTTGACATCCCAAAAGTTGTTCAGAAACTGTACATAAGTTCATTACACAAAAGGGGAAATCAGTTTATTCAATCTTCATGTGATCGGTCCGTCTTGCACTTGATGAGCATTCCGTCGAGCTTTCGCCTTACCTGCAACATACTCACTTTCAATAGTGAGTTTCTATTGCATAATATGTATAAATACCATTAACAATGAAGAATAACGAATAGAAATCAAAATAGTGTTTCCAGGCGTATCTCCTAGATCAGATTTACTTCCAAGCGAAACGCTGGGAATTCTAGGCGTATCGCCTACTACATCAACTGCTCCAAGCGATACGCTTGGAGTCACCTTTCCAGGGATTCTGGCCAATTTCGGCCAGTTCCATACTTAGCCAAAATTTTAGCTTTTTGACCTTGCTACTTACCAGATTTCACCAACTGGTTTTCCAGCCTTTTTCAAGTCATTCTATTATCACAAAACGCTTTTTAAACATGCTTTAATCATATAAAACATACATTATCCGAATCGAATTCGTACAATGCATTTACGAGTTCATCCAACCCGTTTGACCCGTTAGGGAATTTCCTTGTGGCAACCCCAAAGGTTACCATCCAGAATTTATCCCCAACATATATTATGCAACTATAACTACAAATATTAAGCCATTGGCATGAATATGATTGCATGCACCCTTGTTTGGTTATACAATTCTATTTCGCATTTAGCTTCTTACATTACCATTTTACTTGAGTTTTTAGACACAAGTAAACAATTACATTCTTATTGTCCTACTTGTCATTGGATTACATAAATAAGGTAGTTAATATCCAATTGACCCAATTTCCTCATTTGACCCGATAAGACGGGTCCTTGCTTTTGGTATCTTCCAATGCCTCATTTGACCACATCTAAGCATTTAGGATCTATGGTTCTATAAACCATTAATGATCCTTCTTTTCTTGTTACATGGCATAGGCTCTATAAACCCATTTCCGCCCATTGTAACTTGTTGTTCACTTTATGATTCCTCCGAATCTTACCTACGGTCATATTTAGCCATTGGAGAACTTTTTGGCAATTAGGCTTTATGGTTCATAGAACCATTCGTCACCCATAGTATAGCTCATAGTTTATTCCAATGTATGTATTTACACATTTTTGTATCTACTACTTGTAACATAAACAATGTTACACGTGCATTTGGTCCTCAATCCATTACCAATGAATTACTCACTAGCATATGGTTATGGTCCTAATGAACCGTTTAGCTAACAATAACATTTGGCCATTATTATGGTTCCTATGAACCAATTAGTAAGTATTGTTCTTTGACTCAATACTAGGAATCCTTTAGACTCATTTGACCCAATTAACCCATTAGCATGAATCCTACGATTCATTTACCGCTAATGTCATATATTCGTGATTCCTTTAGAATCATTTGACCCGTTTAACCCATTAGCATGAATCCTACGATTCATTTAATGCTAATGTCATATATTCATGATTCCTTTAGAATTATTTGACCCGTTTAACCCATTAGCATGAATCCTACGATTCATTTACCGCTAATGTCATACATTCTTATAACCATGGTTCCTATGAACCATTTAGTTGTGTATTGTTCTTTGACTCATTACTTACTTAGAGCTTAACTCTAGTTATTTGACTTTGTACTTATCCACCATTAAATGACTTGCCATGTAGGCCAAGGCTATCATATTTCTAAACATCAAGCATTTTATATCATTGTAGCAAATATGAGTAGTTAATAAAACATGTAACATAACATAGATGTTACCTCGTGAGCTTTAACCATTACTACCCGGTTTCCGTCTGCTTCTTCCACTTGGTTACCTAATAAGGTTATCACCCATTTTAGGTTTATATCACAACTATCAATATACAAGCAATTCAACTTGTTCGCTCTTACTAGCTTTTAGAAACATAATTTCTTGTGCAACATTTTTTCAGCAATGCTGCTGTAACGGTCCATTTTGACCATTATATAATTTTTTCCAGCATTCCATGTTCAAACATAGAACATAGTAGACTGAAAGAACTTTCCAGGCATATATGGTACACCTTCTAACGATTTGTCTATGATTTTATACAATTTTTCTAAAAACAGGACAGCAACCATATTTCTTTTCCAAACAGCATGCTGGAAAATTAAATGGCCATATTAGCGTGTCTTTTTGACCCATTATAAGTCATAATTATTTTCGAGTGTTCAAACATGAAACCTAGCATTCACAACAAGATTTTCGACCGTATATTATACATCCCAATCGGACATACGAGTGATCTTATACAGCACTTTCAAAACAACCCCACAACTAGATTTTTATCATTTTTATGGTTTTACATCATTCCATTTAACACATAATATAGGCATGGATTTCACATTAGTCCATATTCACATCATTGGCACTTAATTTGTTTAATATATTAAGGCCTTATGTTTAGCATTCATAAACATCCATTTGCTAATCACTAGCTCATTTGGACATTTCATCGAGCACTTGGTGTGCATCAACATGATATCATAATTTCAACCTACTTTGATTTAGGTTTAATTTCCATATCTTGCATATCAAGGTTTTACAA
Source organism: Deinandra increscens subsp. villosa (assembly GCA_039602395.1). Classification (NCBI taxonomy): domain Eukaryota; kingdom Viridiplantae; phylum Streptophyta; class Magnoliopsida; order Asterales; family Asteraceae; genus Deinandra; species Deinandra increscens. The sequence goes on from JBCNJP010000017.1 coordinate 5,145,244, forward strand.
CAACGTTTCACCTTATCATGCATCACTTAACTAATACAAGTAAACAAACACATGCAATTTCAGTAACTAACAACATGGAATTCAAAATCATAACCCCCATGACTCAAATTTCGTAGCCTAGAGTTCACCCCCACCAAAACTTTACTTAATGTTTTGGTCACAATTTCAAGCATTTATGTGTCTATAGCATGGGCATATCATCATGTAACACTTGAAACATAATTTGATAGCCTCAATTTGTCAATTTCATCTCAAATTTTCGCAACTTAACATGTAAATAACATGAGATTTACTTGCCAATTATCCTTCACGAGTTAGGAACGGTTTATAGCTTCGAGATGTGGTTCGTATGACCAAAAACCGTAGCTCCTAGTCATGAATTGAAGGGGACGAATTTTTAGGGTTTGGAGGGTGGAATCGCGATGCCAGGTTTCTCCTGCGCATCCTCCAGACTTCCTCATCTTTTTTTTTTCTAAATTGACTAGATTACAATTTTAACCCCTCAAGTTCTTGTCTAGTTTCTATTTAGGTTATATAAATCTAAATATCATATTTCCATAATAAGTCCTTGAGTTTTCTCAGACAAGTTTTACTAACATAGCAGTGTTAATAATTTCTCAACTTTTAACACCCTAACTCGCAAATTTTAACAGAAGTAAAATTTAGGATTTGGGATGTTACAGTTGAATTAAGGTTTGACATTTTGAGGAATATTATGGTATAATAATTATGATGAAATTACAGTTTTAAAATATGAATAATTAATAATAAACTATCCGGGAGGTATTGGGACTTGATTTTTTGGTATTAAATCATATTTATATGTATAATAAGTGATGTGTTGCAAACACATCCGGTTTTCCTGAGTCTTTTGTTACGTATTTGAGTCGAATTTGAGTCGGTTTTCATTAGTTTTAAGTGTTTTTAGTTAAGTTAGTGTCTTTGGGGTCTTGTTTATGTTTTTATGAGTTTTGTAGGTTTTTAATAAAGTCCCGAGGCCATGAGAGAAGTTAAGAAGAAAAATGAAGAAGTGCTGAACAAGAGGGTCCAGGCGTATCGCCTGGAACCTAATGAATGGGAGGCGATACACGCGAAGAGGAAGGAGTCAACGCGGGGCTTAAGTCGGTTTGACCGACTAAATTGTCGCGACATGATCTGTAGGCGTATCGCCTAGGAAGGACACACCTCCAAGCGATACGCTTGGAGGTCCAAAACCCGCAAAAAGAGGTTTCGCATTATAAAATCGATTTTAAGGGTTTCATTCGGGACTTTTTCGACTGATTGCCGTCCAGAGGGGTTCTTAGATGCGATTTTGAGGACGAGGAACAGTAAGGAGATTAACTTGAAGGCTAGAGATCAAGCATTCGGTTCCTAATCGCGTGTCCGGTTTCTATCTTCTCTTTGATTTCTTTTGTACTTAACTTTAGACCATCTTTTCCTTTCAATTCTCTGTATTTGTTGCTGATCTTGACTGGATTATGGTCATAGGCTAAGCACTTAGTGCCGCCTAGGCCGATCGATGACTATTTTGTGTTTCTGATTATTCTCGGTTTATGACAATCATATGTGTGGGTTGTGACTCTCTTTAAATTCCATTGGTTTTCTGTAATTGATGCATAAGTGTACTTAGTCTAGGGTTTCGATTGATAATCAATACTTGCGTGATCTGCGGATGTCTTCCGGTTTGGGTTGGGTAATTGGTTTGTGTGACTTTGTGTTTGCAAATTCATATGGTTAGTTGATTCTGATTAGCCATAGGATTGATTATTAATTGTTTCCTTGGATTGTGTGTTCTGCTCTCTGAATAAGCTCAAAAGGATGACAGTTGTCGGGTAGTCGGGTTGGTTAATCATTTAGGATAACATTGTCTCAAAAGGAAATGCCCTAGGTTATTAGTTAATCTGCTATTTCGTGTTGGTTATAGAAAATCAGTGGTAGCTCCGGTTATTCTAGGTGTACCTTAGGTATATCCGAGGGTGGCTAGGGTAATTGAAGCGGGAAGGACTCAAAAGGTGAACCCTTGTTCGAGCGTTAGAGTAGTCAAAGTTAGGAAGGACTCAAAAGGTGAACTAACTAATCAGTGTGGTTATTCCAACCAAATAGGTATCTTATCAGTAACATCCGGTAAAGTGGTCTGGGGGCTCGTAAGGTTTCTAGAGGTTGTGTCAGAAGATCCTGGTTCCATCATTAGTTGCCATATCCGAGAGTAGTCATTAGCATGAAATAGGAGTCTAGGTCTAGGTGGTACTGTTTCTCTAATCTAGTTTCCTCCTAGGTTTCTTTGTTTTCGGTTATTAGTTGATAGTCAGTTAGTTAGTTAATTTATTTAATCCTTAAGATCCAAAACCCCATTCAAATTCTCACTATTTCCATTTCTTAAGTCCTAGGTTAGTTTTGTCTATAGAGTGTCTCTAGGGTTCGATATTCCCGGTCTTGCCTTAGCTTAGCTACAATCCGACAGGTACACTTGCCTTAGGGTTCGGTTTAGTTTAGGTATTTTCGGTAAAATTAGGTGTGTCTAGGTCTAGGTTTAGGTCTAGGTTTTTATAGTATTTTTAGAGTCATTCCGAACACATCAAGTTTTTGGCGCCGTTGCCGGGGACACTTGGCAATAGCAAGATTAACTTAGGTCGTGATTAGTAAATTTTGAGTCTTTTAGGGTTTTTCCGCGTCTAGAGTTTTAGGTTAGTTTTTGAGTCTAATTATTTTTTATTTGTTTTGTTTTTGTATTTTGTTTATTTTGTGTTTTCCGCCATGGCCACTATCGATCTACAAAGCTTCATCGTAAATATCCGACAGTTCGCGGAGGAGATGGCCACATGGAGTAGATATGACCCGCGATTACCTCAGGGCTTGGAGGTTGTAGAAAATGCTTTAGGCCTGATAAAACGGCTTCATGAAGAAAACACGCCACGTTGCATGAGCTGCGGTGGACCACACCATTACCATGATATTTGTCTGGTTCGGGTTGGTATTTGTAGAGAAATTTGTCAAAGGATCTTCCGAGAGCGTGAGGAAAGAGAAAGGCGTACGGGGGAGTCATCAAGGACGGTGTTTGAAGAAATCCGATACCAGGAGACGTTAATGGACATTGAAGTCCCACCTCCTGTTAATCAGGGTATCCAATGGGTTTGTGACGACGATGACTATGATCTAAATCAATGGACGAATAACATCACTTCGATAGACGACGCCGGGATCGCAGAGGAGGAAGTTGCGAATGAAGAAGATGAGGATTCAGATAATGAGGAGCCTCCAACGGATGAGGACATGTCTGAAGATGATGCATACTCTTCGGATGCAATTTGGGATTGGTCGGAGGAAGAGGACAATATTTTGTGGGATGAAGAGTGTGAGGATGAGATCGCAGCGAGTACAACAACAAATGAGGTAGATGAGGACGG
>JBCNJP010000017.1:5149147-5282083 GCA_039602395.1 Deinandra increscens subsp. villosa
GGTCCATATGTTTATGACACAATGAAACTAAACATGTGTCTAAATAGGTTTCACATCGTTTAACTTGTTTATGACACGATTAAACACATTTATAAATCTAATAATCTTTAAAATTAAAATAAATACATAATAAAAACCAAAATCCTTTTATAAAATGAGATTTCCACCGTCTTACGAACTTTGATAACTCAAATTTTTCAAACCCGTCAACTCTTTCCATTTATATTCGTTATAATAAAAATCAAAATCCTTTTATAAATGAGATTTCCACCGTCTTACGAACTTTGATAACTCAAATTCTCAAACCCGTCAACTCTTTCCATTTTATATTCGTTAGTTTATTTTTTGTTTCCATTCTCAGGATACTAATCGTGTCTAAACAGGTCGTGTCATGTAACACTTATATAAACATTTCGTGTGTTACTACTCGTGTTAATCGTGTCGTGCCATGTTGTGTCTAACATGTTTAACACGTTTAGACCTGTTTTGACAGCTCTAGATCAAACTTAAGACCTTAAAGTTTCTAAGACCTCACCGCCTAGTGATCACTAAGGCAAGCCCATGCATTTGTTTTAAAATTTATTAAAATTGAACGGTTTTCTTTTGTTTTGTTGGCCTAGTGATCACTAAGGCAAGCCCATGCATTTGTTTTAAAATTTTTTAAAATTGAACGGTTTTCTTTTGTTTTGTTGGTTTGTGTCGATGTTTATAACTAATTAATTGTTCTTTTTGAATAACTCATCTAAATATAAACGATGATATATACCTTAGTATAGTTTTTATAATCACATTTAATTAATTAGATTGTTTTTTACAACAAATTCCCGGTCACCCGGGGTCCCCAATGTCAAATGGTTCTCCCTTCGATACCCAGTAATCTGAAACTGTGGTGCCTCGACAGCCTCGTTCTAACTAGAAGAAACCCACCGTCTAATGGCTCACTCTGGTAAACCCTCTGACCCACCTGTATAATTTTTCATTCATTTTTTTGTATCAAGTGAGATTTCAACCCTCGACCTCCACATTAGAAAGTAAGAGTATATCCACTCCACCAAATAGTAGTGATATAATTAATTAGATACTTATAATATATAAGCAAAATACATTAATGATAATCCAACCCACGAGCTAACTCCGTGATTAGAACGTGGTGTGGTTTTGGATAGGTTCAGTTTTAATCAAGTAAGGTTGTAAACGTGTCAGGCTGTGTAAGCCCGATGTGAGCTTGAAATAAAACAAACGAGCTTGGCCTTGACTTGTTAAAAGGTTGTAAATGTGTCGGGTCGTGTAAGCCCAATTTAAACTTGAAATAAAACAAAGCTCGAGCGAACTCGTTTATTTTTATAATACATTTTGGTTCCGTATATTTTTACATATTAAATATTTACAAAAATAAATAAATAAAAGGGCAGTTGTCCAATTTAGCGAGTTTTTTAAACCTCTTTTAAACATTCTCGGGCAAGAATGGTCAAATGATACAAATATATTACTAACTAGGTTTGTAACCCGTGTGTTACACGGGATGATGTGGAAAAAATTGAAGAAAAACATGAAATAAATAATTTTATACGGTTTAAAGCTAACTTTTTATTAAAATCATTTAGATAACGATAACAAGTGATTTAAGTTCAAGCAAAGAAGACCACTAAACGTATTTAATTTAGTTTTGAAAAATATTGGCATTGGTTTATATAATCTAGATACTGACGAAGTACCATTATAACCATTCTCTGGGATGGGTTTGTGAACACTGGAAGTTTGAGCAAGCTAATTGTTCACAACTTCAATTCATCAAGTTGTTGTATCAAAGTGGTAAATTTGAAGTCCATGAATCTGTAATGAACCACTTATTTTGGTTGATAGCAAAATCAAAGAACTGGTCTAGGTTTTAATAGCCAACAACTAAAATCAGTTAATGAATATGGAATTGGCTTGTACTCAAATATTCATAAGCTTAAATTTTCTGAAAGTCAAAATATCCTCGTAATTAAGAGTTGACTTTATACACTAAGTTCGATATCACTCCATGGCTTTCATAATCTTCTGGGAAAATTAACTTTAACATACTTTTTACAGGCACACACTTGTAGAGGGTAGAATGCAATATTTGAGATTGGTTTGTCTGTTTTAATTGACATAGTATAGGTGGTTGTTTTTCATAGTCTTCTTTATTCCTAAGCCTATGTTGGTGCTACAAATACATGAGATTCAAAGATTTGAATTAGTACTTGAAAAAGTATATCAGCTTATGGTTGTATACTAAAACTTCAGGAGTGTATATTGTCCCTTGTATCAATTGGGCTTAACCAACAATATATGACATAAACATTTCAGATTAGGTCCATTTTTCTTACGGTTTTAATGCTAATGGGTCAAATGGGGTGAAAGTACCTCAAAGCCTAAATATTACCTAATGAGCAAATAAAATGAAATACAACATGATTTCTTACGTTTTGTTTCTTCTAATCAGTTTATCCAAGATCCAAATAAATAACCAGTAATTTAGTCCATCGACCTGTATCATGCTTTATATATCATCTGCTCTTTCAGCACATCCATACAAAAGCATCATCAATAACCCAAATTAAGTAAGGGGAACGTAATAATATAAATAAATCTTGAACTGAACATACAAAACAAAATTAAACAAAAAACATACTTTAATAGAAGGCAAGCAAGAGCACAAATGCAAGAACAAAAGCTCATATGAATTTGTGCATGTTTGAAGAAAGTAAATATAGGTGGACACAAAGAACCCCAAAGGCCCAAATTGATGGCTCTCATCGACGATTCATATCCAAAATTGAATGATGCCACTGAGATTGTTACACACGAACTCAAATCGCCAATTCAATGCTTCCATTCAAGACTGTCCAAATTCTGATTACAAATGAGTAAAAGAAGAGAGATATGGATGGAATTAGGTGAAAATTAAAAAGAACCATGCTTAGAGGAGGGGACACGTGCATCACATATACTTATAGCGGGAAAAATAGACTCAGGAGGAACATGAGAGTGACACCTGTCCCTCAAGATGCTTACTTATTAGATTAGGTAGATTAAAATTAAAATGTTATTTTTTATGAGAAAAAAAAAAGTTATCAAAACGAAAAAAAAAATGGTGTTTTCTTGTGGGTGAAGGCATGGATCGAGGTTCAGCTTTAAGCCCATAAAGACAATAAAAATATTTGGTCGAAACTTTAGGAGAAAGAATACGACCACCACGAGGCCACTACTACCGGGCCTTTGGTGGTTCATGTGTTGCGATCACTATATATATTCTTCATAATTTAATAATAACTTTCAGGTATAATTATTTATTAGAGTAAATTACTATTTTAGTCCTTGTTGTTTGAACGATTTAACCCTTTTATCACGTAAAGTAAACTTTTGACATGCTGACAACTAACGTTTCATTTCTTTAACTGTTTTTGCTCTTGACTGGGTGAGCTTCATTAGCTAAAAACAATTACAGAATTGAACTGTCACGTGTTGATATATAAGAAGATTCTTTTCGTGTTGAATACGTTAAATGATTCAAATCACATGACCAATATAATAATTTACTCTAAATATTAAAATGCATATTAATATTATTTACTTGTTTATATTTTTATAAACATGATAAGTAATCCCGTACTACGCCCTTCTTTTGACGAGTAACATACAACCTTTTAGTTGAGAAGACAACAATTTACTGAGTAAGATTGTTCTTGTATATATACCTACATACATATGTATTATTGAGAAAGAGGGAGAAGAATAAAAGTAGAGTAAACTTCGGTTTTAGTCCCCAACGTTTGCACATTTTAACAATTTTAGTCCCAACTTCAAAAAAATTCCAATTTAGTGTCTCATATTTCATTTTTTTCTTCAATTCTGATCTCAACGTTAACAGTTGTTTAAAGAGCCGTTAGACTGCCCTCATGTGGTCCCCATATGAGGTGTACTTTTGTCATTTCCGTTTGTTTTAACTCATACTTTAAAACAAACGGAAATAACAAAAATACTCCTCACGTGGGACCATGTGAGGGCAGTGTAATGGCTCTTTAAACGTTTGTTTAAGTTGTAACCAAAATTGAAAAGAAAATGAAATGTGACACACTAAATTGGGATTTTCGAAAAAATTGGGACTAAAATTGTTAAAATGTGCAAACGTTGGGGACTAAAAGCGAAGTTTACTCATAAAAGTAATTACTTAGAGAAACTATGTAAAAAGTTAAGGAAAAAATAATTTGAAATCTTGATATTCCCTTGCCTTTTGTATTTATACAGTTTATTTTTATAACTAATTATCAAATGGCATTTGGCCTAATGGTATTGGTATGATGGTTACAGTTTGGAAGTATTGAGCTTCAGATACAAACCTGACTCAGGGGATTTTTTTTAAATGGTGGGTTTCCTCCTTAATTGATGATGTTTATGGGTGAGTCAAGCCTAGAGTGTCAAATCCAGTATGTACGGTTATAATCTATCTCAGAAAGGCTCAGTTGGATATTAAAGATTTATGCATGGTAGTTCCGAACGCTGATAAAAAAAGTTTCTATGATTAGTTATACATTTTTAACAATAATACTAGAATTTTCTAGAATAAAATTGCATCTTACATTTTAGAAGATTACTTTTTAGTTAAGATACATATCACTTTATCACCACAAAGTTTTACAATATTAATTGTATGCTAGATGTTCTATAATAAATACATCATGACCCAGTTGTCGAAGGAGGGGAACTTGCCTATGGAGTTTTATAAGTTGAAATCGAAGTGTTAAATAACCAAGAGAGCTGGAATATCTCATCATCAAAAACTCCAAAAAAAATAATGAGAAAAATAATTTTGTTATTGATATATAGCTCTATATGTCATGTATATGTTTATCCGTGTATAACTAGAAAATAAAATTTGGGAATAGAAAGAGGATAAAAAGACACCATTGCCCACATTAATTACACAAATACTACTATTATTATGCCCCTTTCTTTAGACACCTTAATTTTTGCTAGAGACACCGGGCGTAATGCCCCATTAAGGGCTTAATGGGGCATTAAGCTTAAACTTTATTCCCTCCAATCATTTGCACAGATCCCCAGTGTCAATTATTGAGGCTTAATGCCCCATTAAGGGCTTAATGGGGCATTAAGCTTAAAATTTCTTCTCTCCAATCATTAAGGTATTGACTTGACAACAGACAGGGAATAAAGTGGATGTGACATTAATGGGACATTAAGACCTTAATGAGGCATTAAGGTCTTATAATAAGTTTAATAATAATAATAATAATAATAATAATAATAATAATAATAATAATAATAATAATAATAATAATAATAATAATAATAAAAATAATAATAATAATGATAATAATTATAATTATAATTATAATTATAATTATAATTATAATTAATTATTATAAGTTCCAAATTCATTGTATTTGGCGAGATACGCAGAAACAGTTGCATTTGCATGAAGTGAATATGTGTATCTATATATGTATATATATGTATGTATAATTATTTTTATATGAATATGTGTACATATATATATGTGTGTGTACGTATACTAACACGTATCTGAGTTTATATATGATACATCTAAATGATATAAAATGTTGAAAATGTAAAAATCTTAATGCAGGATTAAGGCCTTAATGAAGCATTACTGTCAACCTTAGTGGCCAATTAAAAGCATAAAGCAGCATTATGCTCCTCAGTAATGCCACATTTGGGTTTTTAGTGGGGCGTTTAGAAACATAATGGGCCATTAAGGCCTTAATGGGCAATTAAGCTAACCCCATTACTAGGAAGTTATGGCCCACTAGTGGGAAGTTAAGGCCCTTAGTGGAGAGTTAAGGCCTTAATGGGGAATTACGTTTAATAATAATAATAATAATAATAATAATAATAATAATAATAATAATAATAATAATAATAATAATAATAATAATAATAACAATAATAATAATAATAAAATAATAATAATAATAATAATAATAATAATAATATGTTTTATAATAATAAAAGTAAGTTTAATAATAATAAATAATAATAACAATAAAAAATAATAATAAGTTTAACGAGACTTGCGACCCGCGCGTTGCGGCGGGCGAGACGTCGATTTAAGTTTTTATATTGTAAGCATAATGATGTAGTTAATTACAAACCATTGTAGTGTCAGGTGCTTCCACCAAGTTGGAAGCCTATTGTTTTCAGTCTGTCATACATGATATTCTCCACCTGATTCGTAGTAACGTCGAAAGCAGAAATGTTTCCATTGTAGAAGATCGTTAATGAAGCGGTTGTTAATCGAGAAGAAATTAATAATGAAAATATAAATAGCATAAGTATATGTCATCACTAAGTAACACAATGGCTGCAGAGAAATGTCTACCTACTGAAAGTGCCACTCGGAATACATTTTCTTACATTTGCTTCTTCTCGATCATCATAATCATCGACAAACAAAAAAATATGCACTAATGAACCGTGTTCTTAGTATTCTGAACGCGTATGAAATGCACCAACAAAAGCTATTCAGTTGAACACTATAATAGTATTTAGCAAATCTAAATTTTGTACTTGGGTACTTCCATCTGCTGCTATTGAACCTGCAAATCTGCTGAACTATTACCATGTTTGCTTTGACAAAAGATTTTGACAATTGTGTAAATTTGTATGCCCAGATGTGTAGTCGTTCATTTGCAAGTGTCACCAACAAACATGCAGTCTCATCAACTATTTAAAAACAATTTGGAAAAAAAACAAATAGATTACATTACATGGGTAAACAAATATGCACCAAAAGTTATATTTTAGCACCCATGAACACTAAATAGTGCCCTGATTTCTCCTTTTCTTTCAATCTCTTCTTTCAGCTTATATAAACTAACCTTCAACGCTGTGGTAGAAGTTAAAGTAATAGTTTATAAAATGTTATGCTAAGAGAACAGCTTTGACTTTTAAGTAACTTTTATAATTTGCAAGATATACTATACATACCACATAAGCAGCCGTCCATGCTAAAAGGCCAAGAAGATGATCATAGCTTCCTGTAAAACAACATACTCGATTAAGTAAATCAAGAGTTTAGAAAGCCTTTGAAAATCTGGAGAAATCATTGTAAAAATTCAATAAATATTTAGTTATTTTGATGTATGTGGTAAATGAGAGAGAGCAATATAAAAAGAGGATTTGGTACATCAGGCCACATGACAATTGAAGTGCAATTTTTACCTTATTTTGTTTCCATTTTGGCTACTTGTAGGAGACTTATTTAGTCATTATAAATTTCTCCCTAGACTCAGCTGAGGGTAAGTATGTCTGTAGAAAGCCAAGTTTTTAAATTTGAATAGTAAAATGTTATTTGTTTTTTTAAATACATCTGTTTTGGGTTGTGTCAAAAGATTTGTATAACTTTATAACACACCAATCAATTAATTTAATGAAATGTTATAAAGATCATCGCCGAAGACAAATGAATATCCATTTCACCTATCAGTTTCAATTAGTTTTAGTTACCTATTCAGAAGCCACGAAGTATAGGTAGGCAAAAGCCTTCAATTCTGCTTTCTGCCCATTGTAGAAATTGAAGGCATGGAGAGTCAGAATTTAGCACAAACACATCACTTGCATTGTCTCATTGCAGCTACAGTGAAGGGCAGGGAAAGAACTACATAAACATTTCAGAGTAAGCTATTCACAGGGGCCTAACTCGAACAATAATATTCCCTTAGAAAGTTACGAATTGGATGAAACTACTGTTGGACTAAATATTTAGTAATAATGAAAATACGAACGTGTTGAAATTGTTTTTAAAATCCTAAATATCCCAAAGCTCCTTGCAAACCTACTTTGCATCTTTAAATACTAACAAACTTACTTGCATATAATGTACCAACTTCATGCATGTCCATTCGCATACTAATTTCTTAGAACTCAACATGATTACTATTTGGTTCATCTGCGTCGTAACTAAATTGCTTTATAAAGTACTATAATTGAATTTAACACCCTTTATTTACCAAAAAATGGTGTTCTTGATCCTATTACTACTGCTAACTATCAAGCGTAGTTTCACACCCTACACATGACCTAAGATATACAATGAAGGCCATAAAATGTTAGGTGAATACATCATAATTCTTAAAGTTATCTTCAAAGCGTTTCATATCAGATTTATCAAATTTCCACCTAGGGAACAATGGACAAAGGTAGTCCTAAAGGCTATATGTTTATCAAGATACTTGTAATCATTAACTAACAGAAACAATTAAAAGGTAAAAATAAAGTAAGATATAGAAGGTAAAAACTAAAACTATGATTAGAGGTAGAAGGTCATACGGCTTAAGAAAAACAGAAGGTTATAAAATTTTTGTGATAGGCCAAAAGATACCATCAAGAACACCAAACCAATATAGAGAAAAAGTGTTTATATGTTCATCAGTATGCATCAAAACAAAATTAAAAAAAAAAACCCAAAAGTTGCATCAGCTCTATCATTTCCCAAGTCCTCCTAACCTTGCAAGTCAGGGAAAATACCTTATTTTTATTTTTTTGTTAACCCTGCAAGTCAGACGGAAAATAAATTAGTTAGTTTCTTTAAACTCGTGTTTGAGTGGTTTAACCAACATTTTTACTTAATTTTTTTTGTCAAAGAGGTTCCAAGTGACGGAAGGTTTGAAGTAGCTAAATCTATACTTTCATCAAATCTATACCCTCATCATTTTTCAAATATTGTAGAAGATCGTTAATGAAGCGGTTGTTAATCGAGAAAAAATTAATAATGAAAATATAAATAGTCTTTCGTTTTTAAGCTGATGTTTCAGATCAATAGCATAAGTATATGTCATCACTAAGTAACACAATGGCTGCAGAGAAATGTCTACCTCCTGAAAGTGCCACTCAGAATACATTTTCTTACATTTGCTTCTTCTCGATCATCATAATCATCGACAAACTGTTTTAGAGAGATATAGAACACACAGCAAGAACCACATGTCTTGCATGAGTCGGGCGTTGAATCCACCACCCAGCAAGGCCAATAGTGACCAACCATCTCAGCAGAGCAAGAGCAAGGTGGAAAACCTTATATATAACCATTAAAAACATCCATATTCACCTACAAAACCCCCAAATCGCATCGCATGTTACAAATCTCATAAAACAATCTCATATATTCATGAGATGTGGAAACAGGAAAAAAACATAATCAAATAATGCATGTCCTATATTTGGTGAAAAGAAATTTATTAAGCAAAATTGAGAAACTCACAGAACAAAGGAAATGAGAGAATCACAACCCAAAAAGTAGGCTTTCGAAATGGCATTTTCTTGCTCACAATTCCCACATCCCCAATCCGGCCTGCATCATCGGCAAGAAACCCCAAAAATCTCAACAACTTTCACATCAATTCTAAATCAACTTTCCAATTTCACCAAAGAAAATATTTGGAAGAACACCCACCTGTTTGCCGTCGTTTGCAACCAACGCCGCAGAAGAACAACGGATCCCGCCACTACAAAATCGGAAACACCGACTATCAAGTTTACTGAATGATTTCTAGTTGTCGAGATTGCAATAGTGTGCCCTAATCATATTTTCATAAACCTAAAACCAAAAAACGCTGAATTGGGTTTTTGAGGAGTAAAAATGATGAAATTAACGATTACTCAGAGGACTAAACCGTAGATTAGGTTTCAAAGTCTTGAGAAACCTAATAAGAAAATCGAATCAAAGGGTTAGACCGTAGATATAAAAAACAAATCAAGATCAACAAACAACAACAAAAGGCCCAAAACATCAGAACCACCATGAATATCGGCGGAAAACCCCATCACCGGTACACCAAAACCGTAGCCGGCCGTTTATGGCATCGGCTGTCAGAAACTAAGCTACTATCAGAAGGATAAATATCAGAAAGCCCTAAAACGCCAGCAACGTTGGAGGAAGCAAACTGTCACCGCTTCAACATCACCGTAGCCGGCCGTTTATGGCGTCGACCATCAGAAATGGAGCAACGACAGCGGATCCCCGACATATATGCTAGTCGTCTCTTTGAGAGAGATAGATTCACTTCTTATCTAGAGAGAGAAAGAAGAAACTAAGAGTCGGTTAGTATGTAGAAGAGATGGAGAGAGCACACTTTTCAAGTAAAGGTGAGGATGAGGATAAATGTAGAGTGAGACACGTGTTAAGATAGAGTACACGTTGAGGCCACCGCCCAGCAAAACGAATAGTGAGCTGCCATTGGGATAAGTGATTTGATTTATTTAAAATAAAAGTACTTGCCACGTGGCAAACCCTACCATGTAACACGTGTTATGAATAGTGTTTTTTCTGTGTACAGGTCAGCAATCTAAAATGATATATATATAATTACTTTTGCGAGGTTAAAAATGGTAATCATTGTTAATATATAAACTTATTCTAATGCTTTTTAACTTAAAAAAAACTAAATGTTATTCTACTAAATAATTGAAGAAGTATTAAGTGTAAGAGCATACCCCACTAGTGATGGGCATGTGGCGTTTGTGGTAGTTGGGAAAAACCAATAAAATATTACCTGCAATAACAAACATTACCCACTATTTGTATATACTATATCATCTTTACACTATTTCTAATATCTGACTTTCGTGGTTTATACAATAAATCCAGATGTAAATTTAAAAGGGTCCTATTCGAACACTTTGTTATTTTTAGACATCGAATACGATGAGTATAGTTGAATACGTAACGTCTTTTTTATTTTTAGGAAGTCGTCGACATAAAATTTAGGGTGGGGGGGGGGGGGGTTGTACTATTTGATTGATATATACACAGCGTGTAGGTCTATACGCTACGTATAAGTATTTTTCAGAGACCAATCATTGATTTTCAGAGCCCTTGCGTATAGGCCTATACACAACGTATAAGGATGTCAAAATAGCAATTTATATATCCTTTTGTGGATGTCCAGGGACTTCATTTAAAAATATGATAGTTTCTTTTAACAGCGTTTGGAATGATCACCTAATCTTCAATACCCGAATGATTCTTCCTGAGAAGGAATTGCAACCGTCCATACTAAATTTAACACTCTATGTTTGATTCACCCAGGAATATCATCAAGGAGGAAACTCATCACTTGAAAAAAAAACCTCTTCAGTTAGGTTTGAACTTGAGACCTCAAGTTCTCAAACTTTAAACATCATCCCGTACCATTATGAAAAAAATGCTCTTCTGTAAAAATATGATTAGTTATTCTAGAAGTTTTATAACTTATGTGTTCTTTTTAAGAAGACAGTCAACCATTATTTCATTGTATATATTTTTATATTGTATGGGAGCAAAACAACAATTAGGATTTTTTTAATAATAACATCTAAAAAGTATTTTGCGAGAAAATAATAATAACCTTTATTTTGTAAGATATGAACGGTAACTTTTTGGTTGTAAAAATATCATATTACCATCGGAATCTACGATACCTCCATGATGGAAAAACATTAAGTTTTTATTATTAATTATTATTTTTTAACATCAGAATTTATTCACCACAAAAAAAGGCTTCACTAGCAAAAGGCTAGAGGAAGCAAACCCAAAAAAAACAACGGAAAGAAGATTACATGTATGAACAATTATCCCAATTTATTGGAAGTTTACTCCTATTCCCCAACTAAATTTTGCTCTAGCTTTTGACCTCTTTCAAACTTTGCTAAACCAAGGGGGTGTCACCCTGAAAAACATCATTGCGTTCTTTCCACAAATACGAACATGATAGTGAGAACGATCCCATGGATGATACCCTTTCTTTTGGCCCCCTATGTCCGGGTCGAGGTGTAGATTGAGTATGTCTTCCACGGAGAAGGTATAAAAGGTGGCCATATTACACCAAGATGAAACCCACTGTCATATTTTAGCAGTAAAATAGTGTTTGATGAAGATGTGAGTTATTGATTCGAGACCATTGTTACACAATCGGCACAACAGAGAGCTAACCTGAATGTTGCGTTTGGATAATGTGCGCATCTGTCGTGGCAATCGTGTTTTATTGCGACCTCCAAGTTGGCAGATTCACCTTAGAAGGCACCAATTTACTCCACTGGAGAGCCCAATCAAGGAGCAGGCTAGCGCCTTGGTCGATTGTGATCCGAACCGCTTTAGAAGAAAAATCCGAACCGCCATCCCCATTCCAAATCCAGCCACCATTCACAACCTCCATCCACCGCTGCATCCCCATATAATTTAGACTCGTGAGAAGATTATTAACCGATATGATGGATATCCAAATGCATGTAATAGTCATGGGACAAGGGGAAAAAACATGTTCATGATGTCCTTCATGTATATTGTATACTCCAGATAACAAGCCTCCACAAAAGGATCTCCTCCACCTTGTATTTTCATAACCATTTGCAAAGAAGGGTTATGTTGACATCTGCAAGCTTAGTTAGGCCCAATCCGCCCTTTCTTTTTGAAAGATACATGATGTCTCTTTTGACCCAATATATTTTTTTTTCCTATCTTCCGATCCAACCCAAAGAAATTTAAATCGAATTCTTTCAAGCGATTAAATGATTTTTTTTTACGCTTTATAAAGTGAAAAGAAATAGGTTGGCAAACTATCTAGCACACTTTTGACCTTGTTTTATTTCTTGATTTTGGTATCTTCTTGGCATAAAACCAAAACCCCCACTAGTTATCTATAAACTTTTGACCCGTGGATTTTCTCGTAGACACCGTTAGTGTTCTCGCAGCCTTACTTTTGTATGGGAAACGTTAGACTTTAATAGATTAATTTTGTTTGTCTCATTGTCGGTGTATAACATATTTTTTTAAACATGCATATATATATATATATGTGTGTGTGCATGTGTGTGTGCTCGTTTAATTATCATGGATTTATATACATGTATATATTGCGAAAATTTTGGTGACAACGTAAATATATATATACACACACATTTGAATTGTTGACAAATAGAGTTCTTTTAAACTCTCGAATTTTTTAGTTGAAATATATATATATATATATGTAAGATGTATATATTTTTATGGATTCGCTCTGACGTTTTCATACTTGTGGCTATACATATATATTTATATATATACGAACACCTACGTTTTACTCGATCTTGAATATATATTATTGGTAATAATATACTCGTGTCAACTTTTATAAATCCTTGTGATTCTTGGTTAAATGTCGTCCTCGACTCATTGTGAATAAACAATTCTATCACACGCTGGAAATTATCACACGTCACATTTGGATTTAATCGATAACAAAACCGTCATCTAGGTTATGTTACTTATGTTCGGACACACACACTTACGTATACAAAGTCAATAGGTGCTCGGTAGTTACGCAAGACCCGGAGTCTTATTAAATTGTTGTAGCGCACCCTAAGGTGAGTTTGACAACTCAGTTTGTGTTACATCCGGTTTGAGATGGTAACACGCAATGATAAATTGTTTACTTTAAGATTAAAGATAATGCCACTATATATCGCATGCTTACTAGAATGTTACACCAACTTAAGTCTTTGCAAATCGAACCGTTAATAGTGACCAGCGAGGTGATATTGAGTAGTACTACTGGGGTTTGACAAACCCCACTCAGCGGGCACGAGATGCACCACCCGACTGGCGATCGGACTGAGAACAATGTCAACCTAAACATACAATTGTTCTGGTGGACACGGGGAAGGCAAAACGCGTAGGTTGTACCTACGTGCATTAGTCAGCTTCGGTACGAACCATTTAGTGACATGAAAATAGGCTACCTTCCTATGATATGGATTATGCTTTAATTCTTACATTACTATTTACGAACAATAGTTGTCGTGTTTGTGTGACATTATTAATTACGGATAAAAACTATCGTATCCGTAGGACAATACTATACACTTGTGTATACTTTATTTACGTGACCTCACCAACCTTATTTTGACACTTCCTCTTTAAACATGTTTCTCTCAGGTCGTAGGTTTTTGAGTATCACGAGTATGCATGCATGAGCCTTAAAATCCATGTTATGGTTCTTCTATACAAATTACGTTATTTTGAATGGCAATGTTTTGTGTAAATATTAACTATTATGTTTATGCTTAACATATTGCAAATGTTTTGATATTTAATGGTTGTTTGGTGTAACTAATAGACTGAGATCCTTGTTTACTCACACCCCAAATGGTAAAGTCCAGAAACAAAATACAAGAAAAACTTTCAATTCTAAGTTCTCAATGAGACAACTTGCTAAGGAAGAATAATCAATAATAATATTTGAGCCCTTTCATTAATTTTTCAAACTAACATAGGGAATCAAATCTAGGCTTATAAAGATCTCTTATAATTCATACACTATAAATAAACCAAAGAACAACTATAATGAGAGTTAGTGACAAAGTTAATGTCAAGGTTGTACGAACCATGAAAACTACTAATTATTTTACACTCTATGATACCTTTCATGTTTTAACATTATTTGAAACGTACTATCATTACTAAAGTAAGACACTGACGGTTATAAGGTTTCACATGGCCATGACCATGACTAGGTCACCATTACCTTAAACACTCAAAGTTGTTTGATAATTGTTTAGTTGTGTTCACGTGGATTGAAATCTTTATAACTTATAACTAAATGGTTCAAGTTCATAATCTTTGTTATCATATAAATGAGAACTTAACGAAGATAATATATGTATAAGGGAATAAACTAGGTGCCACTAAGAGTTCTAACTTACCAAAACTCAAACATATTAGCGGCTCTTATCCCTAAATGGAATATCTGGGCGTAAAACACTTATCACTCATGAAAATGATTTTTTATTCTTGTATTTAATTAAGGAAATAACATCTTTCTCACCTAAATTTTTTAAGGAAGAAGTTGAGATTCAACTTGACCATAAAATGAAAGTTGTGAGATTTGATTTAAAAGATGAAATACTAAGATTGGCATATAAGTATTGGTAACGCTCACAGTCCATTAGTGAGGACCATAGTAGTGTGAACCAGTAAATCATGTCTGGCACTTATCAACATTATCATTAAGCTTAGATGGTACAACTATCCTTATAGACATAAGTATGTCATCTAAAGTCCTACATCTCCCTCTATGGACCGAGGCTCTAAAAAGACATCAACTCATATACTAAACAAGGTTACTTAATCTCTCCCTAAAATTCATTTTGAAATATGGACATGAAGACAACCAAGTATAAAACATATGATTAGTTGTTAGTCATAGCCAAACCTTAAAAATCCTTAACATAAGAAACATGACATGAAATCTTATGTCATTTCCTTATTAGATTCTACTAATCTTCATCAGTCACACATGTGACTAACACTAAGCTTGCTAAGTTCCTAAGGAATTCTAAGGTCATTAGGAGCAGTGAAAGTCCTTCTTCATGACTTTCCTAAAGTACAAGAGGTTGGGGGGGGGGGGGAGACAAAGTCCAATTTAAACTCTGAATTTAACTTCGATTACACCTCTTGTACACTGCAATGTGATAACACTGCACCACTTCCTCACACTCTGAATTTAACTTCGATTACACCTCTTGTACACTGCAATGTGATAACACTGCACCACTTCCTCACACTTAGAAAATAATATGAATCCTAATATACCAGACTTAAATGCTAAAAGAGGAAACCTATGAAACTACTAATACATTTTGCTTCAACCCGTTAGATCCAGCTTAGTAGGTCATCAAAAAGTGATAACTTGAAACGGTTGCTTATTTTGATTCTGACCTTACTTAATGCAAAATCGACGAGAAATCAACTTATTGATCAATCTTCATGGAGGAATTACCAATCAGATAACAACAAATATTAATTATGATGACATAACATAATGCATTGTACAGTGCAACTTGTCATTTAATGTTGTTAAGAAATCTGATCAATTGACTAACTAATATAACCTCTATATCATGATCTTGATGATTATGTAACATACCTTAACAAAGCTTATATAGGTAATGGAAATATCTTTCCCTAATACTCATTCAACATAAAGACATGTTAATCAAATAGACTGAAGGTTTTAAGTCTGAAGGTTAAGAACACTTAGTCTTTAAGATGAGTAAATCCATACAAAGGGTTAAAATAAGCAAACTTATAAGTGAAACATAAAGTTAGATGAAATTATAAATGTAATAATTCTTCATCAAGAATAAGTGGATTTTTAAACCTGTATTAAGATGAGTGGGAGCAACTAATACTGTACTTGCCCCTATATACACTCTTGTAGGCAAATGTTAAACTAGTCTTGTTGCATGAGTCAAAGGAGTTTATTCCCGCGTAATTTTAACATTAAAATCTTGGAGATGCTTCTTATATAATAAGCACCGAGATACACCAAAATCAACCAAATGAGTTATTAATTAGTCTCATAAAGCTTAAATGTGTGTTCATACATTACAACATGCAATGTTTCTTTTAGTTTGTAATTCTAATACGTAAAGGAGAGTAATAATGAAGGTTCGAATAAATAAATAAGATTTATATCTTATTCTTTATTAGTTAGAAGACTTATGTATGTTCAAGTCTGTACTCGTTTAATATTGCCTATATTGCAGAAACACTAGAATGATGTAAATACATATCTAACTTAGTTCATTATAAAGCATCTAAAATGTCATTCCAATATCTATAAGAAACGAAAGACTGTAATTTGAACTATAGACGACATGAGAAACTTAAAAGTGGTTGACTGTTCCTTAATTTTAACTTTATTATAGTCAAACGAATCAAATGTCAACTTTGGGGTATATTTTTATGGAGGAGTCATAAGAAATTGATAACAACAATGTAAGTTATTATGACATGTTATGTTTGTCATTAAAAGTTGTTGGTAAATTTATCAGTGGACTCATAATTATGTAACTCCAATATAGCATATTGAAGAATTACTGTGATAAAGTCAGCTACCCAAATTTCTTGAACAGTAACAGTTTAAGCAAAGCTGCATTAAATTTTCGATACAAGATTATTGTTCATTTAAGAACAAGTAGAGAAAACTAAGTCCTTGTATTGAAAACATTCATGATATGCTTAAGGATCATATAACTAAAAGTCTATCCTCATAAGTCTTTTCTAAGAGCTTATAACAAAGACGAGGTTTATTAATGACCAAATATATTATACTATGAATGACTTATTGTTAGTTTTATGTCATGTTTTACTATCATGTTAGAGGAATCATCCAACAGGATGCATATATAAGGTCATCTCAAAAGTCTCAGCAAATAGACTCAAAGGTTTTTTTTAGCTCGGTCGCTAGTGAGGTTCAATCGATATGTATTAAAGGAAGATTCATACTTTACGGGCCCCTTATACTCAACGAGAAAATTTCTTAGTTAAAGAAGACTAAAAGAAAGACTATTGTGTTTAAGGTGGACTTTGCCAAAGTTTTTTGACAGCTTAAACTAGAATTTTTTAGACTCGATCCTGTAACAAATGAACTTCCCTATAGATGGAGGTCTTGGGTCCGTGCGTATCTCTCTTCTGCCAGATCATTTGTACTCATTAATGGGGCCCCACAATTGAATTTGCTATCAAAAGATGTGTGAGAAAGGGCGACCCCTTGTCACCATTCCTCTTTATATTAGCGATGGAGACTTTGCATCTTGCCATTCTTCGTGCTACCTCCTCAGGCTTGTTTCAAAGCATTCATCTACCAGGAAACACTCTCTCATTATCGCGTCTATTTTATGCAGATGACGTAATATTTCTTGGAGATTGGTCTTGTGCAAACGTGATATCCTGGCTCGAATTCTGAGGTATTTTCACCTAGCGTCTGGTCTTCAAGTTAATTTTTGAAAACTGTAGAATTTTTGGCATCAACATCAACTCGGATCAAGTTGATCTTATGACCTCGAAACTGAGATGTAAAGTAGGCTCCTTTCCATTCAAATATCTGGGTCTACCCATTGGTGCAAACATGCGTCTCAGGAAAAATTGGTTGCCCATTATCAATAAATTCGAGTCCAGGCTTTCATAATGGATATCAAGCGTCTTATCCTTTGGAGGCAAGGTCACTTTACTCAAATATGTCCTCGGATCTCTTCCATTATATATCATGTTCCTCTTTAAAGTCTCGACAATTGTCTTGTAAGAACTCAAACGCATTAGAAGGTGCTTCTTTTGGGAATGTGCTCAACAACAACAAAAAATTCTATTTTTTCGCGTGGGAACGTATTCCCGCCCCAAATAATAAGGGTGGGCTAGGTATTGGGAAATTAAATATTGCCAAAATTGCTCTGTTTTTTTTTTTGAACGACAATTCATTGAAAAGGCCAGACCCCTAGCAAGGAGCTAGAGAAAGCCAAAAAGAAACATTACAAGGAAAAGGAGTACCAAGAATCCCAATCTATAGAGCGGGACTTACATCGGTTACCAAACCATATAAAACTCCAATATTTAATCTCAAACAACACCCTAAGTGAAGGAGAACACCGTCCAAAAATGACTTTATTCCTTTCTTTCCAGATACACCAACACCCAGTGAGCATAATGGTATTGATAATCGCAGCCTTCCCATCATCTTTGTAGCTCTCCTTATGATCATTCACCAAGTCGTTAACCGAGAAAAAAGGAGAAGCCGGAAGTCGGCACCAATTCTGAATCAAAGTCCAAACGTGGTCAGCAAAAGAACATCCGGTTAAAATGTGTAACACAGATTCATCTCCCTCGTCACAAAGAACACAAACCGGATTCGGGATAGGGATATTTCTTCTTGAAAGAGCGTCTTTTGTGGGAAGCCGACCGAGTAAAGCTCTCCATATGAAGATATTCACTTTAATTGGAACCGCCCTGTTCCATTTAAAATCGAGTTGTGTATCCTGCATGTTAAAAACCTGGACCAAATCCCGCACCTTCCTCACCGAGAACTCGCCATCAGTGTTATCCGTCCAAACCCAAACCCCATTAGTTTCCACCAGGTGATTAGCAAGAGTGAAACCCAACCTGTTTAGGTCTTCCTCCACCCGCACGATGGCTTTCCAGACCCCTCCAATCGGTTTCTTGATCGGGACAATATTACCAGTCGAGTTTCCCAAATGAATACCACGAATAATTTTGCACCAAAGTCTATTGTTGTCACATTTGAATCTCCAAAACCATTTGGATAACATACACTTATTAAAAATCTCATATGAGACCAGCCCCAACCCCCCAAGCCGTTTTAGCTTCCACACATTTTCCCGGGCCAAAATTGCTCTGTTATCTAAATGGTTGTGGTGTTTCAAAGCTGCGCAATCCTCATTATGAGCTAAAACTATCGCTGTCATTCATACCTTCAGAGGACCGACTGTCAATCCTTCGCTGTTTCTTGCAAATAAAACAATCCAAGGTGTTTGGAAATATTTAGCTCAAGTACACGAGGAGCTGATGGAATGTTTCATTGATGTTCCCAACATGGAAGCAACCTCAACTTTTGTAACTAGAGACATTATAGCTGAATTTGAAGCATCTCTCAAACTTCGAATACAAGCATAAGTGGCTTCACTGGCTCCCAAAAAATGTTAAAATCTTCACCCGACGTGATGCCCTCAATCGTATCCCCACAAAGACGGAATTGATCAAACGTGGCGTCTCTCTCCCTGGTTCAGTATGCTCCTGGTGCTCGGCGACAGAAAAAACCATTGAGCATCTGTGCTTCTCTTGTCCTATGGCGATACACACTTGGGAGTCTGTCAAATTTATGGTGCAGTTTCATGTTTAAGACCGATGGCACCATGGCGGATCTCCTCGATTTAAATGTGTCTCAGTGTTTGTCCTCTAAAGCTCTAAATTGTCTTAGAACCATCACCTCGTGTACCATCTGGTATCTCTGGTTGGCAAGGTATAGAAAGGAATTTCATTGCTGGAATACGCTCTTGATACTCATCGTAGAGGAGATCAAGTCCTCTTCATTTATTTGGATCAAATATCGGGGTAGAATATCTGACTTAAATTGGTCTTTTTGGATTGTAGATACGATGTACTTTTATTAGTTAGGTCTTCCTTTAATGAAACTCAAGGTTTTGTGACAAAGGAAAATGTAAATATATTGTATATTTAAGGCTCTTAAAGTTTTGAAACAATTTAATGAACATTAATATTTAAAAGAAAAATGAAGAAATGAACCATATGGGAATTCATGCTCTATATATATATTATGTAACTAGAGGGGCGTTCGGGTGATATAGCAGGGAAGACAACATACTATACTGACATAGACACTACTAAAGTGCTTGAACAATTAGTTAGTAAAGTATCATATATATTTGACGATTTAGTAGAATGTTATAAATAAAATAAATATGACATTATATAAAATAAAAATGATTATAAGAATTTAGTTAAATAGGTAGGAATTAATTGCTTACAAAATTAAATTTATATTACTCGGTTAGTTTTTTGTTATATTTAAAGATAATAAAGGTAGTTATATTAATTCATAATAGATAATTTTGCTCCTTATACATTTAAAAAAATATATACCTAAATGTAAAAGAAACAGTCGGGATTATTTACCACTTTATCATTTGTGAGTTTTTACCATTTTATCATTTTTATAATCAAATAGTTAATTCTTTTAATTATTATAATTAATTAGGTTATAATTTTTTTAGATAAAATATATAATTTTTTATTAAATTATAGGTAACATTATTAATTGATTATAAACGAGTTGTGGTAACTTCATACGTCTTACTTTACATAATTTCACTTTATTTAAAAAATATATATATGTTTTAGTGCTTTATTAGTTTTAGTTTCACACTGTTGTCTTTAGGTAATTTCTTGTAGTGTGATAACTAACTTTTTATTTTAACGTCATTGCGTAGTTTTTTTTGTATTTACGTTTTATTTAGGTTATGCTTTAGCAATACAGTTATTTTTTGTACCTGCGTTATCCCGTGTTAACACACGAATAATATAATCTAGTTAATATAAAAAGCAAACTTTATCATTTTTAATATATTATAATGTAGTATAAATATACTAATTACTTAGAGGAATCTAGGGACATTTACATCAAGAAAATACATTGTCTCTACTCATCTAAGTGATACATGTTTAAGTCTTATAAACTGATCAATAAGTGAGTTTTAAATAAAATTTTATGTGTGTTTTACTTGAAACATAAATTACTAAGGCTATGGGTATACACATGTCGGTGTGAGAGAAAAATGTTGTCATGTGGACTCCACATCATCTTCATCACACTCACATGGTTCACATGAGTGAGCGAGACAGTGTGTGAGTGTGAGTGGTATTAAAAATAAATTAATTTGTGTAATAAAAAATAGAAAAAAGAAAATCTCGACAGCATTTCATTGGATAAAAAGCCTCAAGTTTCTACCTCTTTAGTAAGTATGCTCACGTCACTTTCTCATGCAACCCTCTCACGCTATAGGGGATGGTGTTCCACACTATAAAAGGACTTCATGTCGCTCTCACTCCACCCATACTCCATGCATTTCGACGAGTAAATGTGTAGATATGGTAGATTGTTGAATGTGATAAATTTATAGAAATAATGCTAAAAATGAAAATAAGGGAAGTTGAGGGGTTGTGACAATCTTTCCAAGATAGTTAGTGCCTTGTAGGGATTTTTAAAAAGGAAGAAATGTTAGACTCAATCAACACTTTCACTAAGATTAGTCAACACTTTCACTAAGATTAGCTTAGTGTCCTTTTGTAAACTATCCATAGTGGTTAAATAGCGGTTAAAACATAAAGAAGATTTCTTTTATGCTAAGTGTAGTGGTTATTACACTTAAAGCCTCACAAAACCCCTTCAAAATATGGTGTAATTGATAAAGCCTTTCAATCATTACAAAAATCCCTCATTTCTTCTCTTTTCCTCCCCTTCACGACATGATGTGGGCAACGCCCCTTGGCAGAAATGAGGACCATAACCCCCGGGAAGGGGGGGGGGGTCATGGAGGCAGTATGGGGCACTATAGGGTGCTATGAGGCTTTAAATTAGGTAGTTAACACCCACTACAATCAGTCTTACTCATAAGATTTAAACCCTCATTTTGGATAAGAAAATCAACCATACTAAAAACAAAGCTTTGAGTTTTAGAAGTTAACAAATTATCATGTACGACCCGTAGAAGTCTGTTTAGAAATCCCACAAACTTCATGTTTAGGAAACCAAATTTATCAAAAGCAAAAGGGAATAAACACATATTGATTCTTTGGACAAGATTAATAATTACTTAAAGTATCATTTTAAGTGACGATATTGGTAGAGACATCATAAAAATAATAGGGTTAGAACTTCTTGTTTCAATCTATTTTATACCTATCTTTATATAAAAGGAAAATTGGATTTAAATAATCTCAACTATCCACTGTTGGACGAGAATAATCCCAACTGAAGAAATTCTTCCTGGCAGTCCCAACTATCTAACATATTTTTTACAATATATTTTCCGTTAAGTTTTTTAACCCCCGTTAAATGTTGCTTACGTGGACTGCCTACTTGGCGTGTTTTAAATGACGTGGCATTAATAAACAAATCTGGAATAAAAAGGAAAAATGTTTAATTAATGCCATGTCATTTAAAAACGTGCCAAGTACGTAGGCAGTCCACGTAAGCAACATTTAACGGGGGTTAAAAAACTTAACGGAAAGTTTATTGTAAAAAATATGTTAAATAGTTGGGACTGCCAGGAAGAATTTCTTCAGTTGGGATTATTCTCATCCAACAGTGGATAGTTGGGATTATTTAAATCCAATTTTCCTATATAAAACAATCTATTTTATACCTATCTTTATATGGATCAGTTAAAATTTTCTAATTTATTTATACTAATTTATACCAAGTTTGTAACATTAATTAGGATTGTGATAATTTGTGTACGTTCATGTTCTGATGTTCATGTTTCTTTATTACAACAAAATAGAGAACCTATTCTATTACAATACATTAAAAATTAATTCTACTCTTATTAACAATTAAAAGGAAAAAAAAAATGAGACGATACAATTACAAGAAATTGAATAAAATTGCAATACATGGAAAGAAAATAGAAAGACAATTACAAAGAAAAAAATATAATGTTACAAGGAAATAAACAGAGAACAAAACGAACACACTTAAATATTTAGAGAAAAGTTGATTATGAAATATAAAATGTAGATGTTAAAATTATTTTAAGAAGAAGATTGATTCAAATAAATGTTTAACAAGGTTTTATGAAAAAGATTTTAGATAAGGATGAAAGGATGCAGAAACTAGTAAAGGCTTCCGGTTAAAACCTGGGTCCTTTAAAACAAATTCTAGGTTTTGTTTTCTAGTGTACAATCGCCAAAGCCGAACTGTACGGCCGGGATAACTCTAAGCCCGATATTACCTAGACGGCTTGAAGGTCCTGACTAGGGGTGTAAATGAGTCAAGACAGCTCGTGCTCGACTCGAGATCGGATCGGTAAAAAGCTCGAACGAGCCGAGCCTAATCGAGCCCGAGCTCGAGCTCGAGCCTGAAATATAACTCGTTTAATAAACGAGCTCGAGCCCGAGCTTTACATTTCGAGCCCGAGCCGGCTCGCGAGCTTAACGAGCTTTTATATATTTATAGCTTTTATTTATATTTATATAGTTTTTATTTAATTTTTTATATACATTTAGATATATATTAGTTATATTATAAATAAAATTATAAAAAAATCATTAAGATAATACGTATTTAATTGTATATAAAACGAGTTGTGTGACCCCTCCCGCGCGTTGCCGCGGGGTTGAAACTGTACACTAAGTTATAGTAAAAATTCATATAGTAAACATGAGGCTAAACATGTCTAACAACTGAAACATTGTCATGTCGTTTTCAATTTGAAAGATGGATGAATAGTGTATAATGTATGATGTGTTTCATTTACAATGTGCTTGAATTACATAGACAAACTCACGTAAAATTATGAACAAATTTACCTATCTTCACATAAGTTGATGAAATTTTCCAGTCCAGTTGTAAAAAGAAAAGGATGCAAACACATTATCAGTTGTAAAAAGAAAAGGATGCAAACACATTATGAAGCAAACTGCGATTGAAAAGCCTTCTCATATTATGAAGCAATCAAAAACAAAATTCACAGAACATAAAGTACACCCATTTTATACAAAAATGCAGGTCGGGGCTGGTATACCAAAATGGAACTGAACAATGCAATATAAAAATCTATTCAACAAAAATCAAGCTAACATGCAGGATGACAAATGCATTTTGAATAAAATGGCCTTATTTGTCATGAACAAAAATCCATTAACTAACAGTAAGATGTAAAGAAAATTCAAACCTTACATAAATAAAAGTAACCTTTCAATCTAATCTTTAATAAGCCTCAAATCAGGTGAGCAGAGCAAAGAACATAATATAAGTCACAAAACCTTACCTGTGATGTCATATAAGAAACCCTCGTACTATGGCAAGTTTTAATAGCTAGTACCATGAATGAACAATGACAAAGTGTTAGTATTTCAAAATCAAAATACACAGAACAGCGATAGAAGGTACAATCATACCAAACGGGATCTGCCACTACGTCATACTTGCTCTGACTCTTCAGCGATTCTGACCTGATTTGTGGAAAATTAGCCTGGCTGTTCAACCCAGCTACTGAAGTTACAGTTCTATGCATACAAAAATTATTCAAAACATACGATGATAGAGATGATCAAAATAAATACATAACAGCACACTTCAATGGAGTTAAGATCTTGGACAAAACAACATGCAATCAAAATTTGTGACAAACTAAGCTAATGCTTGTTGCATTTTTTATTCACATTCTGTTGATAAAATTCATAGGACTGCAACACTTTTCAGAAAATCCAAGATTGGCAAACCTAACCATATGTGTACATATATAATTAGGTAGCTGTTGCTGAGTTTAAAAGCTTAGGTGAATTTTAATTGTGCAAGCCACGTGTGGAGCAAGAAAATGAAACAAAAACAAAATTATACATTCATGTAGCTGGACCTGACATACATATTGTTCTAATAGTGAAATATACTATTTTAAGAAACCTGTACAGTTTGCTCTAGTAAAGCATAAATAGCAATAGTTTCTTCTAGTAAAGCATAAATAGCAAGAAAGTAAGAAATACAAACCTGTATCAACCTGCTCATAACAATAAGAGACCAAGTGGAATGCTCTATAGAGAAATTCAAAACTTTTCATGGGTGGACCTGCAATTCGATAAAGACAACATTTTCATGTGCAATTCAATATAAATCACATGTTCAAAAATCACTAATAATTGGAATATTATGCTTCCACAAATTAGCCAGCATATCAACTAAAGATGCAAACTAAGTCAACATTCCATTTACATAATGATAATTTGGGCCATTTAAAGCATGTGATGTTTATAATAAATATTGTTAATCAAATAAGGCATATATTTGAACTTATAAAGACCTGAGCAGTGGCAGTAGCTTGAAGG
Organism: Deinandra increscens subsp. villosa; assembly: GCA_039602395.1. Classification (NCBI taxonomy): domain Eukaryota; kingdom Viridiplantae; phylum Streptophyta; class Magnoliopsida; order Asterales; family Asteraceae; genus Deinandra; species Deinandra increscens. The sequence continues at coordinate 5,174,589 of JBCNJP010000017.1, forward strand.
GATGGGTCAATACAGGCCCTAAATCAAACCAAAGCCAAATGGGATTTATCATAAACACTGATTTGAACCACCCACATAAGACCTAATTAGAAAACCAAGAGAAAAAATATATATATTTAGAAATGGAATTGATTAAAAGAACATGAATAAATTCATACCTGACAGATAGAAGCCTTGTTTTTGTCCCTGTAGAACCTTCATAAAAAAAATACATATCAGAAAACCTGTTCAGAGTTAACCAAATGCATAATTGAAAAATAATTGCTAAATATACAGACCTGAAAACCCTAGTTCCGTACCGATTCCGATCTCCGTTTCTCTGACCAATTCGCACGTCATCACCGCGTCCATTCAACCCCACCAGATTCACCACCGCGATGTTTAATTTTGAGGCTCAGATTTGTGTTGAAATTTAAGTAATTTTTATGAGAGGGGCAACTCAATGGCTGCAAAAATTTATTGCCTTGCCAAAAGAGTTAACCAAGCCTATCATATACTTCATGAAAATTTAAAAATCTCAATTTGTTAACAAAATCATCATCGCCTCTATACCCAACCAAACTGATCTACCTAGATCTTTAAACGAATCCATGGATAAGCCAGCAATCAGTAGTCAACAATATAGCAGTTCAATTCAACCAGAGTGAATCCAACAACCAAAACAAATAACAGTAATTCTGGGTGTATAACACAACAAATCGGAACAACATTAATCTTTCGGCTCAAATCTCAAATCGAGGAAGCAAAAAACCAAACGATTGAGAAACATATCATCGCCTCACCAAGAATTGTTAAAAAAGAAGATGAACATCTCAGATCGGAAATCAAACTCAGACCAAAGTAAGAAGACGCCATAAAGCGACGCCACCGCAACCAACCATCAAATTAACGACCGTCATCGCCATAAGGCTCCGATGCGTTACCAGTCCCAGATCCGGCCTACGGCTGCGCGCAAACGCCACGCCGTGGCCGGAAAAATTACCGCCGGTGAAACCCTAAAACCGGCGCGCCGCAACCAACCAATAAATTAACGATCCTCATCGCCATAAGGCTCCGATGCATGTGTCAGATCCGGCCTACGGCTGCGCGCAAACGCCACGCCATGGCCGGAAAAGTTACAGATCTAGCCAACAGCGGCGCGAAACCCTAAACAAATTGTCTGCATGTAACAGAATCACAAAGACAACGGCCGATCGATTCATGGAGAACCCAAATCGAAGTCCGATGGAACAAAAAGTAGAAGAAACCTAGATCGAACCCCGAACGCCCCATCAAATTACGTGGGCTAACCATAAATACCACAAAGAACCGTCGCCGCTTCAACGTCCAACGGCAAATCCGGCTAACGACGATCGCCGTCATCGAAGACGGAGCAACAACGGAGAACCTTTGAACGGCAACCCAAAGTCTTCGTCCGTAAGAGAGAGAGAGACAGATGCAGTAGTTGTGTGTTTATATGAGAAATGTGAGGGACTAAAATTGTCAAAAAAATCAAAAAGTTGTGGCTAATTTTGAAGAAGCAAAAAGAGTACTATTCACCACCAATTCCCTTTGTATATTTATATAATATTTAATTATAAATATGTACAAATTTAATTAATAAAATAATATAATAATAATTATAAAATATTAAACGAGCCGAGCCGAGCCGAGCTCGAGCCAGGATAATTTCTCACGAGCCGAGCTCGAGCTTTACAAACAAAACTCGAAACGAGCCGAGCTCGAGCTCGAGCTCTGTTATTTTTAAACGAGCCGAGCTCGAGCCTAGTCGAGCTCGGGCTCGGCTTGGCTCGTTTACACCCCTAGTCCTGACGAACAAAATGATGATCTTGTTAAAGATGGAGAATTTCTTAGAGAGAAGAGGAAGATGAGAGAAAGAATTCTTGCTGTGAATTCCGGTGTCCTTTGCATCAACCTATGATGCTCTATTTATAGTGGAAGGAGCCTTGGAGAGCAATCAAAACAATTCGTAGTCAAACTTTGTATTAGACGTCTTTAATGCAAATTGATTTTTAATTAACGCGAAATTACCTTAATTAGCTCAAAACGCGTAGGTTCAACTTCTTCCGGTTCATTTTTTCAAAGAACTCTTTTCCGGCCCAACTTCTCCCGTAACAACTTCCGGTTGAACCCATCAAGGCGCCAAATACACCTATACACCCACGTGAGCGAGTTAGGGGTCGCACCCCTCAGGATCCAAGGGATGTCTCCTACTCAAGGAAACAATAATTGGTAAGGTTACCTCCTTATAGACCACTTTAGGATTCATCCCCCAACCAATGTGGGATAAGTCATCTTCTATACTTAGCATTTTTTTATCTCTTTTTCGCAGCTTTCATTGCTGCAAAACCTCAACTATGAGCATCAATATCTCATTCATACGGGCTGGGTTTTGAACGTGATTTGTTGCATTAGAAAGCCCTCACAACGTACTACACAAACCCAGAAAATACAGATGCATTAACCGCAGTTATGCATTTTATTTCCGTCCAAAGTTGATGAAAAACTCATTTTCACACTTAGTGAAAAAAACACATTTTCCACTAATTTTTCTCTCAAAATTCTAACATTTTTTTAGATCAATCATATCACTTGACTCAACTTTTAACATCTTAACATCGTAGGCTCTAACCCCTTTGATATATATATATTAACTATATATATTTTTTGAATGGTTTAAAGTACACACTTTGTTTTGTTACTAATAGGATAGCTTAGCCTAGTGGTAAATGTGTATAACCCCTTATTAAGAGGTCTTGGGTTCAAGTCCCATTTGTTACAAAAATAATAAAAAAAATGGAAGTTACCAGTAGGGCCAAGGGGTTTTCTCACAAGTGGTGAGTTTCACACTTAGTGAAAAAAACACATTTTCCACTAATTTTTCTCTCAAAATTCTAACATTTTTTTAGATCAATCATATCACTTGACTCAACTTTTAACATCTTAACATCGTAGGCTCTAACCCCTTTGATATATATATATTAACTATATATATTTTTTGAATGGTTTAAAGTACACACTTTGTTTTGTTACTAATAGGATAGCTTAGCCTAGTGGTAAATGTGTATAACCCCTTATTAAGAGGTCTTGGGTTCAAGTCCCATTTGTTACAAAAATAATAAAAAAAATGGAAGTTACCAGTAGGGCCAAGGGGTTTTCTCACAAGTGGTGAGTTTCCTTCTGATGGGAATTGTAGATGATCGGGTGGATGGTGTAATGTCTCCGTCAGTGATCCAAATTTGGCGTTCAAGAAAAAGAAGGATTTAAATTCACACCGTATGAAAAAATTAAGCTTTTTTCACCATTAGTCCATTACGACATCGGTGGACAAGAACCTTTTGGTGTATATATCTTCTTTCATTCTAATAAAACAATAACTTGGATGCCACATGTCATCTTTTTAGGGCCTCCACCTAAACTTTGTCCATTTGTCAATACCATATTCAATTCCTAATTTCTTCATTTAAGAATTTAGTTTTTCAAATTTAGTATTTCAACTTTCTAAATCTAAAATTCAACATTGCATTTACTTAAAATTAATTATAAATAGTTATTAAAATTTATTAACTCTATGTTTACATTATTTATTAACTAAATTACCAAATTTACATAAATTATTTTAATTTTTCTAATTTTAAGAGATGTAGTAGCCAAATTTTTAAAATTGTAATAATAGTTACTAATATTTATTAATTAAAATTTTATATATTTAGGTGGTTGATTTATTCGATTAAAATATTATTATGTCAAACACCCTTTTATATTCCGAAAAAAAACTTTTATGAGTTCAATTATCATCTTCAACATGTTCTAATTATCCTTTAGCATTCTCTGAAGTGATCATTAAGCAATTTATTTTTCAGCTATGATATACGAAATACTCTAAATTCCTATATTTTATAAAAAAATGTACCTTTTTCTTAACTACTATAAAATAAATATTTTGTATGATCTCACAATTATTTCGTTCATAATTTTTAAATCTCATATAAATTTTTATTTTTTATAGTTATCTCATATTATAAACATTTATTCAACCCGTATAGTGTATGCAGTGGCGGATCCAGGAAAGAATATCAGGGGTAGCGGGGATTAACGGGGGTTCGGGGGCAGCGCCCCCGAAAATTTTTTTTAGGTAGTTAACGGGCTTTAATCATATTTTTAAGGGGCTTTTGATCATATTTTTAAGTAAAAGCCATATAAATTTCTTCCAGGGGTCGCGAAAATTTCGTTTCAGGGGTCGCGAAAAACCGAAAACCTATAAAAAAAAAAATTTTGCACGTCGGGGTAAAAGTTCAGGGGTAGCGGGCGCTACCCCTGGGCCCTTAGTGGGTCCGCCACTGAGTGTATGGGTTACTAACCTAGTATATATATAAGTTTAACCTAGTATATATATAAGTTTATAGTTAACTCTTCTTATCCGTGGAAGAATTGGTCAATATGGGTGTGGCATTGAAGTTGGACAGGAATCGAAGTGAACTCCTAAGGCTATAATTTTTAGCTTTTTTTAGGTCATTTGGAAAGAAAGAAAGGATGTCGTGTTTAATAATAAGCGTTCGTCGATGATCCATTTGTATAACGAGACTAAGTGTTTAAGTTTTTTGTGGGTGGTCAATAGAGATAGGTCGACGGCGTCGTCGTGGGATGATTGGTATAGTTTTTCCGCATGTAATCATCTTGTTTGTTTGGTTTGTTTCGGCCCATAATGTCTTGCTAGTGGTCCCTCGGCTTTTAATGAAATCGCTGTAAAAAAAGAACTTTTCTTAGGGAGGGGTATGGTTGAGATGAAGTAGTGTGACTTCAAATTTTTTAACCAATTAAAAGATGACAACTCAATTTGTGAAAAGTAGGGGTGTTCGTCGAATCGAATTCGATTTATTCGAATTGTTTGAATCGAATTATTCGAATTTTGAACTTCTAAAACCAAATTCAAATTCGATTCGAATTCGATTAAAACTAGTCGAATTCGAATCTATTCGAATAAATTCGAATAAGAGAAATCTTTAGTTTCATAAAATTAATATCTATATATATATATATATATATACATTTTTCAATAACCTTTTTATAACAATCCAAAAAATAACTGTAAAATAGTTCTAAACATATCCAAAAGTCCAGAATGGTAGGTCTCAAACAAGTCCGAAATGATAACTGAATCAACGACAAAACAAGTATGAAATTAGTCAAATTACTAGATAAAAACCAAAACAACAAGACAAAGTCCAGCAACCGACAACTCCAAATAAGCCAAACAAAAGCTAAGCGAACAACCAAGATAGCCTTCCAAACAACCCTAAACCTATTAAAAACATGAAGAAATTAGTCATAAAACACTCTCCAACAAACAACTCCAAATCAGACATAAATCAACTCATATACTTTAGGCTTATGTTAAATACTTAAGTGGTGAGCCAATAATACTAATATATATATATATATATGTATATATATATATATAAATAATATAATATATAAATATAATATAGTTATTTCTTATTCAAATTATTCGAATCGAATTTGGAAAATCAAATTCGAATTCGATTCGAATTCGACTTAATTAATCGAATCGAATTAGGATTCGATTCGAATAAATCGAATAAAAAATTCGAATTTTTTATTCGAATTCGAATCGAGTCGAATTTCGAATTATTCGAACTGGATTCGAATAATGAACACCCCTAGTGAAAATGAAGCCTTTAAAGCCACAATTAGTGGGTATGGTGGATGCTTGGAAAAAGGAAGCCACAAGGCTTGATTGCATTAGATTCCTCACACACACATCACGGCTTCCTGCTGCTTGATGGAGCCGTGAACCATAGAATTTGGAGTAGCAACAACGGAGCAACATTGAGGCGGTATGGAGACCGCGAGGAGCAGTGAAGCTGCGGTATGGAGCAGCGAAGCAGTGTCTACGATACCGCCCACCCTTAGTAGTTAGAATTTTAATATTCAATAATCAAAAGAGTTAAAAGGAGTGAAATAAATAAAAATTAGTTAAAATTATTAAATGATCAATAATTGAAAAGGTGTGATGGTTGTTGGCTCATGGCCAGATAATAATTGTTGGGTTGGTAGAGATCTAGATGGATAAGGGCGTCATGAGAGGTTTATTTTTTCCTTTCTTTTTATGTTTTTACTATTTGATTTCCTTTTATATATGTATGTATATAAAATATAATAATCTTTTTAACAAAAAAAATATAAAAAGTGCTTATTAAAATCGTTAATTCACAGCAAGTTTTCTATAAATATGTGAGTACAAATCTAAAAATGTAAGGTTTGGTTGTAAGTGGTTATAAATAAAGGAGAGAAAAAATTACTGTTCATCTGTATATTTGACAAGAAAAAAATTATTAATTTCCTAAAATTTAAGGTTTGGTTGTGATAATAAAATAGAGAAAAGATAATGATAAAAATATAAAAAAGTATTATTTATTGTGATTGTGAGTAAAAGAAAGAGAAAAAATAATAATAAATATATAAATTATAGGAATGAAAATGAGAAAGGTGCCGTGAATACTCTAACTAATCTATAGTTAAGTTTAAAAAAGTGTCATATATACCAACGAATACGAATATAATTGAGAGAAATGGCAAATTGGAATGTCACATAATTATTGACTTTCTAAGTTTTCATGATTTTTAAAAGTAAATAATATTTTCACACGGTATTAGTTTTTAAAGAAATTACATAATAGCATCAAACATTTTATTCTTTTCAATTTGACTATAAGATTGTTATAAAGAAATTTTTATAAAAAAAAAACTTATTTTAGAAAATCTTTTTTTTGTGTATTATGCGATCAAGTTGTGCAATTACAAGCATAAGTCACGTTATTATATATGAAACATAGGTTATGTTATTATGAATCAAAGTTATGTATTATAAATATATGTTGCGTAGTTATTATTGAGTAATCAATTTATATGCGTTTGCGTACCTAATACTTGTGTAATTATTTAAATTGTTTGCATCATTGGTTAATTAATTTATCTAATTTCTCTTGTTTATGTATAACGGTCGAATGGCCATTTGCCAACCGTCCTTAGCTTGACAAACTTTTCACAAAACAACCACGGCTTGGGATAAAATATGAAAGTTGACATCACCTTGAGGGATACCTTATATAATATATACTTTGATTTGTATATATCTTGGGTATTGTATTTCCTTTTCAACTAAAAGAAAGGATAACTTACTTTTTAAAAAAACTTATCAATAAAGAAAAAGAACGTTACATAAAAGTAAATTAAGATATAAAGATCCTTTCAAATAATTAAGTAATAATAATAGTAAGGGATGATAATGTGACGTGATGATATGAAAAGATGGAATGACAAAAAGAGATGAAGATTTTGATGCATATAATAGTTTCATACCGAATTAGAGTAAAAAAATACAATATGAAAAGAAATTCTCGGTGCGTTGTAAGAATTTTGTGACGCTTTATACGGATAGAACACTACTCTCTACTTTGATATCAACTAAAACCGACCTTTTTAACGAGCGGGATACCTCGATTCTACACCCATACCTAACCTAACCGTTTTAAATGAGTACAAAGTATGCAACCTTTTTCTTAGTTCGTGCTCATCCTCTCACAACTTGGTGATAACAACAATAATAAAAACTATTTATAAAAGAAAATAATAAAAATCCAAGACAGGAAAAGAGGATAGGTGAATGAGGCAAGGTTATCCAATCAACTAGAAATCTTTGGTGTCACATGAATCAACTTGTCCGGACTACACTTTAAAATCATTATAAAGTTATCAATAATCTCTTTTGAATTGTGTTCCTTTATAGGATTTAGTTATTCATTATCATCTTGTGGTTTTCTCTTATTTTACCAAGAATTTCATATGCTTTATAAAACTATTATATATAATTTATCCTAACTAAATTCTAAATTATATATACATACATATAACTATGTATAAGGTGAAGTTATTATACAAAGTAACCATGTGCATCACTTGTATGTCGGAAAGAAAATGTAAACATGTTTGTTGAGTACAAAAGATGAATAATTCCTAAGTTATATGATAATCAAACAAAGTATATTTATAATGACGCAACATATGTTTATATTACGCCCTAGTAATAATTACTTAAGCTTATATAAATAATTACACAAGTTATATGATAATTACACAACATAAATTTATCATTACGGGAGGATAGTTACACAAGTTACAAGAGCACATAGACGTTTTAAAAAAAATTATAGCAAACTATACTTAAATTATAGAAAATAAAATGCTCGATAACCTAGAATATATCTTTTTTTAACGGCGAATTCAGTTGAACCTAGCCCCTGGGCACTAGCCCGAGCGCGAGTGTCTTAACCGTGCCCCGGTCGGCAGTATGCCCCTTTCGGGTGCGTCAGGACGCCACCTCCATACACCATTCTGGGAGAAACCCGGCATGCGAGCAGCCACCGGTAAAACTCCCCTTCTCCAGATTCGAACCTGGGTCTCCCAGAAGGAAGTTGCCCAAGCCCTAACCCATCACAGAGATACCATTGCAACATATGTGCGTTGGTAACCTAGAATATATCTAGCATGAGTATTTTGAAACGTAGATGGAATGGATATCCCATATTGAAAAAACAACCCTAGATTACGAAATCATCTTAATTGTACTCAGGTTTGACCCGAAAACTGTAACACTCATACATGTTTTTAAGTAAAACATAACGTTTTGGTAACGCGGAATTTAGGCCCAGAAAAAATAATTTTCATTTGTTTTAAGCTATACATAGCTTTACAAAAGGTTAACCCATAGTTTCATAAGTTTAAAACCACTAATATGGTTCTTAATGACATAGTTTAACAAAATGCTTCACGGGAATTTCCAACTTCGAGTGATAGGTAATCGTCGGGCTTGATATGTATCCGGGATCATGCCTTGCTTTTACCTACACATTACCCATTTCATATGTGAGTTTCTATGCCAGTAATAAATTATCATAATCAAATAATAAGGGAAGAAATGAAACAACGAATCAAATTGATCCACTAAGCTACATTATCATGTAGTGAGCTCTAAAACATACAGTAGGGCTAATACTCATATCTTTACTTCTATTTTGTTCATATCATATAGAATATTTAACATGGATCACAAAATAATCCTACACCTTGGTGTAATCACATATGTAAACATATCAGCAGAGTAAGTTTCCTCCGCTCCATCAGAAAGATCCTCTTCTCAGAACATATCACCAGAGGAAGTTTCATCCGCTCCAGCAGAAAATATCCTCCGCTCAAAACATGTCAGCGGAGCCCATGACTAATCATCTTGCCCTTGACTCCTTGACTATGATTCTTGTGAATCATCTACATTCATTTCTCACGATGCAGTATAGTCGTGGTTTCTAAAAAAAACCATTTAGCTAATAGGTGGTGTTGACCACACTAGCTTGACTTGTTAGCGTCATTCCACCCATTTGACCCATTAATGGGTTCCATGATTCGGGCATGGTCACACATTGCTTGTTGACCAATTCTGATTTAACAATGATCTATGATTCCTATGAACCATTTGTGATCATTTATCATATAGCACAAGGCAATGGTCTCCATGAACCATTTTCACCCCTTGTTGCCATGCTTAACTATTTTATAGTTACTATGAACCATTTATACTCAATCATCATAATTCATTCACCATGATTTCCTCGAATCATTTCAATTTCGTTGTAACACAAATCATTAACTAAGGTTACTATGAACCCATCAATTGCAAACAACTACTATACTTTGGTGAGTTATTCCAACTCCCATATGTCAATTGATGCATAAGTCATATCCTAGCAACACCTTGATTTCCTAATTGGTCACTAATCAAGTCAGGACCTACCATAACCAATACCAAGCATATAACCATCCATTAACATGGTTCCAACATAGCACATAACCACATATGCACACATCCAACAAAGTAAGCATTTTAATATGACTTCACCAATGTTGGTTCATTTATCCCAACTTAACACCCTTTATATGCATACAACCTAAATTCTAGCAATTTGGTCATATTTCAAGCATTGGGGTTCAGGTAGGCCTTTCATCAAACACCCGTGTGTGCACATTTTCATACATACATAAAATCAATCTTTTGAACCTCCATAGCTACCATTTAACATAAAATAGGTGGAGTCCCTTCCAACCCATCATCATACATACAATTTCATCATATGTTTTACATGAAATCACATCATAAACCACCATCATACATAACTTTTAGGTAGTCTTTAAATACAAGTGTTCATCACATAAACTTGGAGACTAACTCACCATTTGATCATCAAACAATGATCTTACATCACAGTAGATGTTCTTAACATCACAAGATTCAAATATCGCCAACCAATTTCATATTTTAAGGCATTAATTTCGTGACCTAAGCATGCACAAGTTGGGGTTATACTTATTTGACACCCAATATGAGTTATATGATGATTAACGCCTTCCAATTCCTAGTATGCATGCAAAAATTGCAGCCTTGATCCTTGCTTATGCAGAATTTCAGGTGTGGGAGCCAAGAAGGGGGTCCGGGTCGATCTCCTGAAGAAATGGTGACCCCCCACCCCCCATGATTTTCCAGATTTTTACATGATTAAGTTTGGCCATTTGACACTTTAAACCCCTCAATTTCCAGCTTTTGGTTTTTAAATTACTAAAAGCATAATTTTTTACATAGTAACCCCTTGAATTTTCACATGATAACTATTTATAACCAAGTTAGGGGTTTTTAATATTCCATGTTATATATTTTAACATGTTATTTAACGGACATTCATAATTTAAACACCGGGATGTTACAAAAACCCATAAAACCAAACCCTATTACCGATCCATGAAACTATATCGGGTTTGGGTCTAAAGCTAAAGTAGGTTCGAGTGAATTGCGTAACACTAATACGGGTCCGAATGGGCTAGGGTCGGGTTCGATTATCGGGTTTCGGGTAAAAACAACACCCCTAAGAAATAATAAAATTCATCCATCAGCACAAAAAAGCCCAAAATCATCACAACATCTGTAACCATCAACAATGACATAGACCTTAATTTTATGATTAAATCGGAATACCCAAATCATCACAGTCATTGTAATCCGTCATAAATAACATCACAGCCACATCGACAGGAAGATAGCGATGGGTGTTCTTTATATAGGTAAAAGATAAAAATACCAAATTGTTTCTAACCCAATAGTAGTGTTAAGGTGGTGTAATTCCTTCTTGAGGAGGTTGAGAGTTCAAGTTCTCACGTGAACAATAAAATAGATTAGAAGTAGGAGCTACTATGTGTGTTAACCGTTAAAAAGATAATAATAAAAAAAAATAAAAAAAGTAAAAAAAAATAAAAAAAAATAAAAAAAACTAGTGATGTGACAACGATAACAATAATATTAACAACCTAAAGTGCTACCCATTGCGTATATTCCGAAGATTGTATAGTTGAAATAAATGAATAGTATATTTGTCCTTTTATTTATTTTACTTTTATATACACACTTATCTACTCTAGTTTACTTGTACTTTTGTTACGTTTACATATACTACTTTTTAGTTTTTAGTTACCTAACATTTATATTAGAGTAAATTACGGATTTCGTTCCTGAGGTTTGTACAAATTTCGGATTTCGTCCCTAAGTTTTATTTATTACGGATTTGGTCCTCAAGTTTTGCAAAAACGTATCGGATTTCGTCCTTTTGACTAACTTCTGTTAAAAGTTTCTGTTAAAAAGATGTAAAAAGACCTTAATACCCTTTTGTGTAAAAACAAATAAAAAATTAAAAGAAAAAACAAACTTAATTAAAAAAAATAAGGTCGTTTCAGTTGATAACAGCAGCGGCGATTAACACCAGCACCACCACTCCCCTAAAAAACCCTAAAAAGACCAATCTCTTGAATATAACTCCATCAAGCATCATTCTCGACCAAAATCACGTGTGTGGGACTGCTCGATCTCTGGTTTAAGGTAAGGTACGGTGTCGGTTGACCGACTCCGACGAGCTCGACCTACGATCCAATCCTCTCCCATGTTCGATTTCCCTGGTCGGAAAATAGCAGAAGCAGGTGTCGACAGCTTAGAACCGTGATTCCGGTGAACCAGCGATGCGACAACTGGGTTTTTCTAGCATCTTAATCGATTTCCCAGATGATTTTGATTTTGTTAACAGTGATGTTTTTTGTGTCAAATCTAACTTTGGAATTAAATTTGTGGAAGCAAACGAGTTTGTTTAGTCATATTTTGGAATTAACTGGGCTTTCGTGGGGAAGAACGGATAAGAAACGATTTTGGTTAATCGGTCATATTTTGGAACAAATCGATTTTGTCAAATCTAACCGGGTTGATGGAATGCTAAATTGGATCATAAATTTGTTTCTCTCGCGTTAAACGAGTAAGAGATCCAGCGATGGTGGTGGCGGCGGTGGTGGCCGTTGTGATGACGGCGGCGACTGCGGTGTTGATGACCGGAGATTGGTCGAGGAGAGGAGAAGATGCAGGGGGGTTTTGGCCTTTGGGTAGCTTTAACCTTTTTGTTTTTTATTAAAAAGATGATGGGGTATAATGGGTATTTCAATAAATTTAACATAAAGAATTAACAGAAGTTAGTTAAAAGGACGAAATTCGATACGTTTTTGTAAAACTTGAGGACGAAATCCGTAATAAATGAAACTTAGGGACGAAATCCGAAATTTGTACAAACCTCAGGGACGAAATCTGTAATTTACTCTTTATATTATACAATAACTTTATAATTGAGTCCTCATCATTCGACCACGGGCCCTTATATTACCCAATAATTAATTCACAAACCTCTCCAAATCACTTAAACCACTTATATTACCTTGAACGATGAAGACAATATCTCTCACGAGTCACGACTCTACCCTTAAAACCATAGTCTTACACGTACGTTCATTTAAATTTAATAACATGATATTATACTATTAATTATTATTGAAGTCTATTTTAGTTAGATCATGAATGCTAACATACAAAGTTTGATTTGTAAATCATACCAATCAAAATAACAACTATATACTAGTCAATCATCTATAATTGCACGACAAAAACTTTACACTAGTTAATTTCTGCTTGCACTTACTAGGTCTTTTTCGTATAACTTTACACTAGTTAATTGCTCCTCGTGTTTACTCGGTTTTTCTTTTCGTACTACAAATATATGAAGTAAGTATCTTGATTTTTTTGGATCTATGATCGTTTTGTTTTCAAGCCTAATATGTGTTTATGTATGCTTACGCGTCAAGATGTTTAATTCAACCGAATGGAATAAGATTTACAAGGCATGAATTTATGTATCTTGCTATGTGTAGGGATTCATCAGTGTGATCGCTATTAAGTTTATGCATGAATCGACTAATAATTATTTATGCGTAGATTTTATTTAATCTCGTATGACACATTTGTGTTGTAGCTTAATGGTAAAACGTGAAACCTCTCAGGAATATTATAGTGAGATAAATATACTATTAAAAAAGATTAAGTCTCATATCATTCACAACCCATTCCATATAAAGGATATGTGTGTAAACCTTAAAATTTGAGGTGTAGTTGTGAGTGATTGTGAGAGTGATTGTGAGTAGAAAAGAGAGAAATATTTGAGGAAAAAATTGGTAAATCTTTATATTTGAGGACGTTTAAAGAGAGAGAAAAGATAATGATAAATGTATAAAAAATATTATTTAATTATGGTTGTGAGTGAAAGAAAGAGAAAAAAGTAATGATAAATATATAAATTATAGAGATAAGGGTAGGGAATGAACTGTGAATACTCTCATATGTGCTAGGTGTTGGATTTTGGGAGAAAAACTAGTGGAAAATGGGTTTTTTTTTTCACTAAATGTGAAAATGAGTTTTTCACCAACTTTGGACTAAAATAAAACACAGATAACATAGGTTGTTGCCTCTGTATTTTATGGGTTTGTATAGTACGTTGTGAGGGCTTCCAACGCATCAAACCACGTCCAAATCCGAGCTCGTATGAATGAGATATCGATGCTCAAAGTTGAGGGTTCAAGCTGTCAAAGCTACAAAAATAAGAGAGAAAATGCTAAGTATAGCATGAGAACTCATCTCACATTGGTTGGGGGATGAAACCAAAAGTGGTTTATAAGGTGAGAACCTTACCAACTATTGTTTTCTCTAGTAGGACACATCCCTTGGACCCTGAGGGGTGCGAAACACCCGTAACTCGCACTCGCACTCGCACACGTGAGCGTATGAGACGCAATGTGGTGCTTTGATGGCGCACTTCGCATCGCCGCGAGCCGCTTGAGAGCCGCCTTATTGTTTTTTGGTTCAACCGGAATTTGTTCCGGTTGAAGTCCAAGCGGACCTGTGTGGTCCGGGCGGAGTAGTTGAACCGGAAAATATAGTTCAAGCTGAACAGTGCATGAGTTCAGCCGGATACTGTTCCGGTTGGAGTTCAAGCGGAAGTTGAACCGGAAGATCAGTTCTTCCGGAAAGCAGCTGTTACGTGGAGATTCCTCCGGAATGACAGCTGTAAACGCGTTTTGAGCTAATTAAGGTAATTCTGCGTTAATTAGAAATCAATTTGCATTAAAGACGTAATCATTTAATTTCCCTGTAATTGTTGTAGTAGTAGAATTTCATTTCATTGTATTGTAGAGTTATTTTTTTTTTGTTGTAATCGTACTCAAATAAAATATTTATTTTATTTTATGTTTACGAACGGTTTTCCTACAAACTTAAAATAAATTTTTAAAACACCGTTCGTTTTATAAAAACTTCATTGCCTCGAGTCTCAAAGTTGGACTTAGATTTCTCGAGGTGATTTAGTGTTTTTTAAAAAAAAATATTTTAACTCGTTTTTACTCAAAGTTGGACTTAGAGTTAAACGAGTTGCCGGTTACGACAAAACTTTAACATCCATTCGTTGGACGTTAAATTTTTCTTTATATCTTTAACATCCATTAGTTGGACGTTATAAACTTTCTTTAAAAACCATTTAACCTCCATAAGTTGGAAGTTATAAAAATTTATTACATCTCTAAATCCGTCCATTTGTTGGACTTTAATCTCTTTAAACGTGGGCGTTTAGAGATTAAAAACTCTCTTCTACTCCTTGAAAACCATCCATTAGTTGGATTTTTCTTACGTTTTAAACGTGCGCGTTTAAATAATAATTCTGAATATTAACTTGTGTAGTTTTCTATTTCAGAAAAATCACTATTGAAGTTGTAAAGACGGCCGAAAAGCCTAAGAAAACACCATCGGTTGGTACCTCCACTGGCATAACGGCCAACACCATCGCGAGTCATGCCGAAAAACCCGAGAAGTTCTCGGGCTTGCACTTCAAAAGGTGGCAACAGAAGATGTTGTTCTACTTAACCACCTTGAACCTTGCGAGGTGTCTCACAGAGTCCGCTCCCAACTCGATGAAGGGGAAGCCAACGCTGAAACCGTTAATGCGGTTGACGCTTGGAAACATTCGGACTACTTGTGCCGCAACTATGTGTTGAACGGCCTAATGGACTCATTGTACAATGTCTACTCGGTGTTTAAGAATTCCAAAGAATTATGGGAGTCTTTAGACAAGAAGTATAGAACGGAGGATGCTGGCACGAAGAAATTCGTTGTAGCCCGTTTCTTGGACTACAAAATGGTTGATAATAAAACCGTGATGAGTCAAGTCCAAGAGCTTCAAATTATACTACATGAGGTCCACGCAGAGGGTATGTCCCTTTGTGAGACATTTCAAGTGGCGGCAATGATTGAGAAGCTTCCGCCTTCGTGGCTTGAGTTCAAGAACTATCTTAAACACAAAAGAAAGGTGATGACCGTTGAGGATCTCATTGTCCGTCTTCGTATCAAGTAGGACAATAAGACTGCTCAAAAAGCCACCACCATGCAACTTTCGGCTAAGGTGAATATGGTGGAGGTTGGTCAGTCTTCCAAAGGAAGTAAGCGAAAGGATGGGGCCAATGCCAAAGGCAAAGGAAAAGCAGCGGAGCACTTGGCACCGAAGAAAGGGGTTGTGAAAAAAAAGCCCCAGAAGTTCTCAGGAAAGTGCTACAACTGTGAGGGGCATGGTCTTCGGGGGGATCAGTGCCCAAAGCCACAACGTGAGCGCGCTCACATGGTGGGGGATGATATGCCACTGGTGGCCATGATCACGGAGGCGTATGCCTTCATATTTGAAGTCAACATTGTGGGGGAGAACCTTGGCTGGTATGTTGACACCGGTGCCACCCGCCACGTGTGTGGAGACAAGACCCTCTTTAGTAAGTTTAAAGAGGCGAAGGGGACGGAGAAGCTTTATATGGGGAATAAAGCTACTGCCGACATCATGGGTGAAGGCAATGTGGTCTTAAAGTTCACTTCTGAGAAGGAACTTACGCTGAGCAACGTTCTGTACGTGCCAGAAATCAGGAAGAACCTTGTTTCTGGATGGCTGCTCAACAAGTTTGGATTTCGCATTGTGATCGAGTCTGGTAAGGTCGTGTTGACCAAAAACGACATGTTTGTAGGCAAGGGCTATGCCCAAAACTCTATGTTTAAATTGTCTACTTTAGTCATTAATAAAATGGCGAAAGCCTCCTCTTCTACTTATATGATTGAGTTTTATGATTCAAATATGTGGCATGGTAGATTAGGACACGTCAATTTTAATTCAATTCACCGTTTAATGAATTTAAAATGTTTGCCAAATTTTAAAATAGACTCGAAATCAAAATGCGAAACATGTGTCGAATCCAAACTTACAAGATCATCGTTTAAATCGGTTGAACGAATAACCGGACCCTAGACTTAATTCACGCCGATGTGTGTGACTTGAAAGGCGTCCCCACGTGCGGTGGACACAAGTACTTCATCACGTTTATTGATGATAGTACAAGATATTGCTACGTATACTTACTTAAGAGTAAGGATGAAGCAATAAACAAGTTTGTCTTGTTTAAGAACTTGGTTGAGAATAAATTCACCAAGAAAATAAGGTTTTGCAGAGTGATAGATTAGGTGAATATGTTTCACCGTTTGCGGACTTATGTGCACAAAGTGGAATTGTCCATGAGACCAACGCACTTTATTCTCCACAATCCAATGGCATTGCAGAACGAAAGAACCGTACATTGAAAGAGATGATGAATGTCATGTTGAATAGTTCTGGGATGAGCCTAGACATGTGGGGGGAAGCCATTTTGACGGCTAACTATCTTTTAAATAAGATACCCCGTAAAGATAAGGAAAAGACTCCTTATGAATTGTGGACGGGCAAAACGCCATCCTACAAATATCTGAAAGTGTGGGGGTGCCTAGCTAAAGTACTAGCTCCTTTGCCTAAGGTGCAAAGGTTAGGACCCAAAACTGTGGACTGTGTGTTCATTGGATACGCAGAAAACAGTAGTGCATATCGGTTTCTTGTCCATGACTCGAAAAACCTGATATTCACGAAGACACTATCATGGAATCAAGGAATGCTTCCTTCTTTGAAAATGTATTCCCGTGTTTGTCACGAGAACGCGCGAGTTCATCGACACCATTAGTTGGTGACGACACTCATGAAGAACCATTTGTTGGTGACGAGGTTTATGAACAACCATGTGTTGGTAATGAGGTTCATAAACAGTCTGCATCTAATGAGGGTGAGCTTAGACGAAGTAAGCGGAAAAGGGTTGGAAAATCCTTTGGACCTGACTTCACGGTTTACATGGTTGAGGGTGATCCCAATACCTACCGCGAGGCAGTGACCTCTCCAGATGGGCCTCAATGGAAAGAAGCCATCAAGTGTGAGATAAAGTCTATCTTGCAGAACTACACTTGGGAGCTTGTTGATCTTCATAAGGGTTGCAAACCACTTGGATATCGGTGGATATTCAAGAAGAAGTTGAAAGCCGATGGCTCCATTAACAAGTATAAGGCGAGGCTAGTGATCAAAGGATACAGAAAAAAGAGGGTCTGGATTACTTTGATACTTACTCACCTGTTACACGCATAACCTCGATAAGGTTGGTGCTTGCTATAGCGGCTTTACGAAATTTGGAGGTTCACCAAATGGATGTAAAAACCGCGTTTTTAAACGGTGATTTGGAAGAAGAGATCTACATGGAACAAACTGAGGGTTTTACAGCTCCTGGCCAAGAAGGCAAGGTGTGTAGACTCGTCAAGTCTTTGTATGGCTTGAAGCAAGGACCTAAGCAATGGCACCATAAGTTTGACCGTGTCATGCTTGACAACAGATTCAAAATAAATGAGTGCGATAAGTGTGTCTATGCGAAAGACACACCTAGAGGTTATATGATTTTGTGTCTCTATGTAGATGACATGCTTATCGTTGGGAGTGATGATAAGATGGTCAAAGCTACTAAAGACATGTTGAAAGCGAGATTTGACATGAAAGACACGGGGCTCGCAGATGTGATACTCGGTGTAAAAATCATCAGAACCCCAAATGGTATTGTCTTAAGTCAATCTCACTATGTGGACAAAATCCTTGAGAAGTTCAACGCTGGAGATAAGAGTGTGTCTCAAACTCCGGTTGATACTACCCTTCATCTTGCTAAGAATAAAGGAAAAGGGGTTGCTCAGTTAGAGTACTCAAGGGTGATTGGGAGTATCATGTATCTTATGACATGTACCAGACCAGATTTAGCTTATGTTGTGAGCAGACTAAGCCGGTACACGAGTAATCCGTGCGCGGTACATTGGAAAGCAATGACTCGTTTACTAAGGTACTTAAGATACACGAGAGACTATGGACTGCATTATACCCGAGATCCAGCAGTTATCGAAGGATACTACGATGCGAATTGGATTTCGGATATAAAGGATTCCAAATCAACAAGCGGGTATGTGTTCACGCTTGGTGGCGCGGCTATTGCTTGGAAATCAGCTAAGCAAACTGTTATAGCGCGGTCCACGATGGAATCTGAGTTCATCTCCTTGGATAAATCCGGTGAAGAGGCGAAATGGCTATGTCAATTTGTAGAAGAAATTCCTAGGTGGCCTATGCCAATGACGGCTATTTGCATACATTGTGACAGTAAATCGGCAATTGGGCGCGCCCAATCCATGATATACAATGGCAAATCAAGGCACATAACACGTAGACATAATACGGTACGACAACTAATCTCTACTGGAGTTATCTCAATTGACTATGTGAAGTCAAAGGATAACACTGCGGATCCGTTTACAAAAGGCTTAAGCAAAGAGTTAGTTTTGAAGTCGTCAAAGGGAATGGGACTAAAGCCCATTAGGTTGAAAGCTGATGCGAAGGAAAACCTAACCTATGAAAATGGAGATCCCAGGCTCTAGGTTCAATAGGACAACCTAATCGCATTGGCTAAGGTCACTGTGGGGGAGTACCCTAAAATCTTAAAGGGAGTTGTGTACTTCCTAGTCCATTCCATCACCAAACAGCGAAGTGTGTGAGGTTAAGCATACGATGGTTAATGACTTTGTGTAAGTCATAGATGATTTTGAGTAAATCATAATACCAATGCTTTTAATGATTGTGGTAATCACCTATGCAAGAGAGAAGTACGGTCGCTTCGAATGGATTTGTTGAGCAGAAATCCTAGAGCTCTAGCAGTTCCAGGCAAGTGTTCCAGGACCATGATTGGACACGACAATGAGGGCTAACCAAGTTAGAGAAAGTGTTGTGTGGGTATAATAACGGTTACACAAACGGTCGGTTGGTTCAAAGACATCGCGTCTACCAAACACCAGTAACCCAAGTATGCTTCACAAAGGAAGGTTCAAAGGGGACACTTACCTATCCTGCAATATTGGACTGCCGAAATTGCCTATGATTCTTGAAGAATAGATCGATACCCATTCATGTGCGGGATTGTTGGAATTTTGGGAGAAAAACTAGTGGAAAATGGGTTTTTTTCACTAAATGTGAAAATGAGTTTTTTTCACTAAATGTGAAAATGAGTTTTTCACCAACTTTGGACTAAAATAAAACACAGATAACATAGGTTTTTACCTCTATATTTTATGGGTTTGTATAGTACGTTGTGAGGGCTTTTCAACGCATCAAACCACGTCCAAATCCGAGCTTGTATGAATGAGATATTGATGCTTAAAGTTGAGGTTCGAAGCTGTCAAAGCTGCGAAAATAAGAGAGAAAATGCTACGTATAGCATGATAACTCATCCCACATTGGTTGGGGGATGAAACAAAAAGTGGTTTATAAGGTGGGAACCTTACCAACTATTGTTTTCTCTAGTAGGACACATCCCTTGCACCCTGAGGGATGCGCACGCGCACTCGCACACGCGCGCGCGCGTGGCGTGGGCGTATGAGGCGCTTTGATGGCGTACTTCGCACTTCGCATCGCGGCGAGCCGCTTGAGAGCCGCCTTATTGTTTTTGGGTTCAACCGAAAGTTGTTCCGGTTGAAGTCCAAGCGGACCTGTGTGGTCCGGGCGGAGTAGTTGAACCGGAAAATATAGTTCAAGCTGAACAGTGCGTGAGTTCAGCCGGATACTGTTCCGGTTGGAGTTCAAGCGGAAGTTGAACCGGAAGATCAGTTCTTCCGGAAAGTAGCTGTTACGCGGAGATTCCTCCGGAATGACAGCTGTAAACGCGTTTTGAGCTAATTAAGGTAATTCCGCGTTAATTAGAAATCAATTTGCATTAAAGACGTTTAATGCAAAGTTTGACTACGATTTATTTTAGAGTGCTCTCCAAGACTCCTATCACTATATATACAGTCTCATTAGTTGAGGTTATACACACCAGAATTCACAGAATTCTTTCTCTCTGCCTCTCTTCACTACTTCTCTCATCTTCTTCATCGTTCTTGTTTTTCTTCAAGTTTCAAGGTAACTTCAAGCTTAGAGTTATCCCGGTCGTACAATACGGTTTAGGCGATTGTACCCTGGGAAACAAAACGGATCTTCGGTAGACCCGGAATTTGTTTTAAGGGAACCGGGTTTTGACCTGAAGCCTTCGCCAAAAGCTTTTCCGTTTTTCATCTTTCTCAAAACGTTTTTCAAAACCTTTTATAAATTGTTTATCAAAACTTTATGTTCGTCTTCTTAATTAATATTATTTGCATGTTTCTCTCATTTTGTTTTTTCCTTTTGTAAGCATTAATTCATTTCCATTTTAATCGTACTGTTAGTTGTTTTCCTTTATTTCCTTGTATTGTAATCATTTAATTTCCCTGTAATTGTTGTAGGAGTATAATTTCATTTCATTGTATTGTAGAATTATTTTCTTTTATTGTAATCGTACTCAAATAAAATATTTATTTTATTTTTACGAACGGTTTTCCTACACCAGGTAAATTAGTTTCCTATTACCATACGTATTGTTCCTATTGGATATGTCTTAGTAATATGTACTGTTCCTATTGGATATGTCTTAGTGTTGTTATGAAGATCATGATTTGGATCATTGGTTTCTACGTGTTCCAGTCCAAATGCTCTGTTTTAAGGTAACATGACAAAAATGAATTTAGTTTGAGATAAATATTCTCTTAGTTGAGTGTATTAGTTCAATACTAAATAGTTAAATCCTCTCTCAAAGCTTTCATCTCAAGTTCTAAGAATAAAACCACTCATATTTCTTATGTTGTAGTATTAAGCATATAGTCTACATAGATGATTAAGTTATTTTGTCCCTCATTGTTGTTTTTAGAACAAATGTACCATATGTGTCATGTGAGTTTAAATTTCAAAATTTTATGAATAGCCTCATTATCATGTGTTTTTAAGAACGAGATGTTATTTCATTAGAAAATAGCTAGTTTAAAAATATAATATGTATCTTCAATTCCAGAGGAAACCCGATTGTTTACGGAAAAACCCCGATCACCAGCCCAGATAGCATTTTGCTCACATCCGGATTTCAACCCAACACCTCAAAGTCTCAAATTTTCACAAATACTATTGAACTATAAATCAATTGTCATCTTGTTATTTGTAGTTTTATCTCTACCTATAGGCTATGGGAATTAATTCGGTAAGGCAGTGTCGTTAAGACCAAACATACCGTTAAAAAGATAATAATAATAACAGCCGGATGAATTGTTGTAACTTATAAAGAAGAACACAAGATATGATAGTTATAACTATCAGTAGATGACATGTACATTTAGTACAAACAGTTTATAGTAACAATGATAAAATTTATAATTACTAAATAGATATTGTGTATTAAACGGACTTAATCATTAAAAATAATACAATTAATAATTCATCAATACTCCTCTTTTTATTAGAATTAAGTATTATATTATATGAAATAATTAAATAAGTTTTTTGCTTGTGATTTTTTTTTGGAACGACATAGATTTTATTAAACACAATGGTCAAGATAGCCAAAATCATCAAAACAATTACATCGATAAGAGTGGGTTAGCAAACCACCCGATCTAAGATAATCTACACTTCTTATTTCTATTTGAATAACAGAAATAAGAAATAAGACAATGTTGTCAAATAAACTACCCTTCCTTATACGAGAAGGGTTGAAAACTGAGTTGTTTCTGAACCTCCATATCACCCACCAAGTCTTGAAGCAAACCATCTCAATTAGATATTGAGTCTCACGACATCCACTAAAGCAAGTTTGTTTGGGATATTTTTTTTATTGAATAAATAATATATATAGACGGAGGAGTGAAAATTGAACTTCTAAAATTTTGATTTTTAAAAATAAAATAATTGGAGTAATAATTAAATAACTTGAGCTGATGGGGTTTGGTCGGAAATTTTTTTATGATGTGGAATATGGTGTTGACAAGTATCCACTCTTCTAATCATTTATTAGGTAGTAGATTACCAAGGTTGTAACTCGCAATAAATGTTGCTACTAATATGATGCACGAAGTTGTTAATTTGTTATTGTTAATGTAGTTGCAACCGACCAACAAAGTTAATTTCCATAAACAAAGTTAATAATAAGGGTGGGCGGTATGCATGCCGCCACCCTCGGCATCAACATCAGCACCCATCATGCTGAATCGGCATGCATACCCTCCCCCTATTTATTTTCGGCATCGGCATATACAACCCCTTCCCACGACATTGTTTTGCCGAAATATGTCAAGAAGAACGTTGGGATTTTTGACCGTTTTTTCGACCGTCTCATGCTAACGGCTATTTTTTTAATCAATCAAATACCATTATAAAAAACCCATAAACATATATTTTTTCTACACCTCTACTCCCCTCTCAAACACAAAACCAAAAAATAAGAAATCACTCCACCATGGATTCATCAAGGAAGAACAAGTCACCCGCTAGCCGCTACCGGAGGAAAAAAATTCCGACCGAAAATCCGGAAAGATCGAGCTCAACTCCAACGTTCCTCAACCACACTCGCAACCAACACCAAACCAACCACCCGTTTTCTACTCACAACCACCACCTCCGCCACCATCACAACCCGGTTTCTATCAACAACAATCGTTTGTTGATTTAGTGGGTGGTGTGTATGGACCGCAACCACCTTTTTATACGCCGCATTCGATGCTTAAACAACCAGTTTGGCCCCGAACGATCCCTTCTCCCCACGAACACGAACAGTTTGACCCCAAACAACCCATAAGGGTCATGTTGTTTTAGCAAAAACGATTGTTTATTTATAACGAGTCATAATATAATGTATTGAGTATATTATCCGTTCATCTATCAGTCCAATGCAACATTCTGTAACAACCCAAACTCTTTCTAACGTCTATCTGTTTCTCTGACACATGCATGTTTTTTCCACGTAGTTGGGACAAAATATTTGAATCATTTCCTATATATTTCTTTATTCCAAACTTTCACATTTTATTTTACCCAATTTTTCATGATCATTTTGAAATTGTGGTCCAACCAGCGAGCACTAAGCCAATTCAACTACTTGGGGAGTAAGGGTAATCGTAGTACCACCACCTTAGTCTGCTGTGACTATCACCTGGCAAATTTAAACTCTAACTTTTTTTAGAATTTTATATTATTTTAAAAAGTGATAAAGGCAGAATGGTGGTAAAATGTAAAAGTGCGAAGTGATGATTAAATCATGAGGTGACAAAAAAGAGTGTGGGGAAGGAAAAATGTGGCTAACCGGGTAACCACTACAAACACTCTAATATCCAGTCAAAACAAATAAATTCGGTTCAAGAATACTCAATCAAATCGTTGTGTAAAGAGAAACCAGGATACATCATATGTGTTCGTTGATCCGGGTCATCAGAATTCGTCTGTTTTATTAATTATTATTAGTCTTTAAAGAAATAAAAATATATAATCTAGAATTCTAGATCTCATGGCCCATACTACAACAACAATCATGCTCGAGTCCAATCAAATATACAAAGATTCCCATAGTGTAGTTGGGGGAAAAAAGAACAATGAGATGACCTCCGGGTGAAAAGTTCTGATTCCATCAATATCGTTTTATAAAAGATTCGAGTCTGAGACCGAAACTATATAATTCTGCGACAGAGTAGTACTGCCATTATTTTTGTTTGGATAAATGGAATTTACTCAAGGTCATTTGAAGGTTCCATTAAGTTTTTTTTTGGAACGGCATCGATCAGGCGACTTTGGTCTCACGTGTAAACCTACCCTTGCGGGGCTATGTCCAAGGTCGATTACTCGGACCTCCGTGAGAACCAAGACACCCCCTCCTGAAGCTTTCTCCTGGCAGAAACCCCCTCCTGGGACAACATGGGGTAAAACTGCCTCCCCTTGGATTAGAACTTGGGTCACTAGTAACCAAAGCCCTAAGAGCCAAGGGGGTATGTTGGATCTTCTAGTCCTTTTCATAATATAAAAGTCGATAAATTATCATTAATTAAATTGTAAAATTATTATTAAAGATTAATCCACATCTTTTGTCTAGCTTGTGCGATACATTATTCGTTGGATTTATTTGAGTAGGTCATTATCTGTTAGTTATGTCTTGATAACATGCTAAATAATAACGATTTAATAATAATAATTATAATAAATAATAATAATAATAATAATAATAATAATAATAATAATAATATAATTAAAAAAAAAAACTGCAGCCTCGTCAATCAAGTAGCTAGCCATGGTGAGTTAAAAAGACAAATTAATTATAGAACATTCTATTTAACCGAATAACGGTAACACATATCACAACCACATGAATCTAAATTATGTCACTTCGAGGTTTTAAATCTGAATCTCCATTAAAGACGACAATTGTAGAACAATTATTTCAATTATTTGATAGTACCACACGAACGGTTTTTTCAACATATTGAGACAATCATAAATTGGTCGCAAATGATAACCGGTTCCAAATTTACAGAGGAAAATTTTGGTAGCTAATAGCTTTGTCGATAATATGTGTGATTCAGACTGAAATCATTATAAGGTATAATATCATACATCGATTGTATAGGTAACTAATGTGATAGTACAATTTTTTCTTATTGAATTTTCATGTTTGGTTTAGAGCCATATTTAACAATTGTTCTCCATTTTGTGACATATACTAAAAAAATAAATAAATAAATAAATCTCCAATTCAGCGACATATATTACCAAACACATGAATTTGAGACCACCTAGATATGGTGACTAAGCCAATACGGGACTACTCCATTTGATAGAGGCTTTGTTGTTGTAGTTAAAGGTCTGGGTTCAATTCCTAGGTAATGGTGTAATTAGAGTAATTTAGTTTGTGTAATGGTTTAGGAGTACGGCTGTAGGATAGATTCGTCGCTAAGAAAAAAAGATATGGCGACTAAATGTGTCGTTTTTACCTGAAACCCGATTATCAAACCCGACCCGAATTATTATAAACCTGAATCACCCGAACCTGAATTACACTTAAACCCGAACTAAAATTAGTTAAATCGGTCGCTAACTACTTGATCTACAGCTACATAATATTGTTGAATATAGAAACTAAAAATTAATATTAAAATGTATGTTAATGCGTGTATTGTATATTTATTTTTGAACGGTTTTTAATCAAACAGAATTTGAACCTCAAAAAAAAAAAGTACCCAACTCCCATGTTTTAAACTCCAAATCACATCTTTCCAAGTTTGTAAAAACAAATGGACCCCAACAAGTCAACAACCTTGACTTGTTTTGAATGTCGTCCAGATGAAATACCAACCACAACCGCGATCGTATGATCCTTGCCTCCTTGGAACTATATTAAGTGCAACTAACTAGTAGCCAATAATATTATCGACCTAAACACCGAACCCAACCGAAACTGTATTCAAGAAAGTTGTTTCATCTGTCGCTCAGAAGTCACCCTGTAGAGGAAGAGGAAGATCGAGGAATTCACTCTAGTCTGGCTTGACATATCAGAGGACACGATCATTGGCAACTTGCAAAACTGAACCATGTTATAATGGACAATGGTTGTGGACAGAATTTTCGTCAAATATGAGGTAACTTGATTTTAAATAAAATTTACATCAATGTGTAGAACAATATGTTAATTGTGTAAAGACATATGTATGAAGTGTGACGACTAAATTTTGAATATCAAGAAGTAGGTAATAAGAAGGGGACAAAAATATATTCAGAAATTAAAAAAAAGAAATGTATGACCTTATTAAAATGAGCCTAAAACTTGTTCAAAAAGAGCAAATAAAAATAGATAATATTCAACTAGACATGATTTTAACAAAGTTTATTTAAAAAAAGAAAAAATCAACTTTTTAAATAAAAAAATTGTGTCATACATTAAAAAAGTAAGTAAATTGTTAAATATATTTTAACAGTATATAAAGGCTTATTCTACACACACCCCAATATTCTAATTTAACACTCCTATACGCGGCGTATCTATACGCGGCGTATGAGCCTATGCCGCGTATAGGAAAAAACAAAAATACTGAATTTTATAAGATCTTACTGATCCATCGTACAGAAGTCCCCTGAACTTTATGTCATTCTATTTTTTTTAACCTATACGCGCCGATAGACATATGCGCGGTGTAAAGAGTATGAATTTAGAATTGGGTGTATCCCAATTAAACTCTTTATAAAAGGATCCAGATACTCATGCACAAGTTTTTGATATTTGTATGCACTTCTTTAAGAGGTTGTCGTGTCACATTACGTCGTTTTTACCCAAACAGTCGTTTGGATCTAAACTGGATCTAAACGGTTGAGTGTGTATAAATATCAAATGAATGTGTGTATAATGACCCCTAAAAATAACATAATTTATAATAGTATATTTAAATAATTTTCTAAAACTAAATAACCAAGATAATTGTGAAAATAAAGAGTAAACGTGACTCATCATAACAGCACTCTTAATATATAAATAGTTTCTAACGATATATGAGATAATAATTCCCATCTGATACAGTATCTTCTTTTTTTTTTTCCTTTAGACGCTTGATACGTGACGCATTAAAATGGTTCGGATAGATACAACAAAATAGCAGCCAGAAAGTTAGTTGTAAACCAAATATAAAATAATAATCAACGAATAATCTTACAAAATCTGGCACTAATCACTATTTACTTTTCTATTAACCAACCGATCTTACCAATATACTTTAATTATACATAAAAAAAAAAGGAAATTGCTAGGAATATATATTTTATCAAAAAAAAAAAAATACAAAATATTATGGTTAAAAATAATTAGCCCAATAACCAAATTACTTCATCTCCAAGCTCCGGTAATCCAAAGCAACATTTTTCAAACCCAAAAAATCATACCCGCTGCTGTTCCCACTTGTACCATTCAGACTCAAGGTACAACTACAACTGCATTCCTCGCCGTTCAAACTGCACGCAAAACAAATGATGGCGCCGCCGGAATTTCTCCCGCCGGTCACCAACGCCGGCGGTTGATGTTGCTGTATGTATGATGACGTTACGACGTCGTTTTGGTAATTTTGATGATGAGGTGGGCCGATTCTCAGCTCCAGATTCAAATCCGGGCACCGTTCTTGAATTTCCGGCGAGGTGGGGTAGTTTTTCCGGCGGTCGGGGGAATTGATAACGGGTTTAAAATCTTCTAATTCTTCGGGTTTGATGAGGTGATGGGGTGTGGTTGCGAACGAGATGGTGGTGGTGACGTCATGCGAGGGATTCCCGGCGGCGGAGACGGCGGCGGCGGTGGAGGGAATGCTGTTAAGTTGGTGGGTGGTGGGATCGGAGATTGGCCGGTGAGTCGCCGGATCAATTCCCCGGTTTAAAAGCTTTCTTCTGATATGTGTATTCCAGTAATTCTTTATCTCGTTATCAGTCCGGCCGGGCAATCTTCCGGCGATCAAAGACCACCTAATTATTCCCAAAGAGAAAAATAAATAATTAATAAAAAAGATCAAATGAATTTTAATAGTACTAAAATATAATCTATTTTCTCACTAACAGTTTTCTTAATTATCAAAAACGATAGTACAATTATCGTACATTTACATATAATTTCTGGGTAGATTATAAATAAAAATTGAGAAATACAAATACACGTACAAAATCAAGTGAAAATTTATGATAATTGTGACAAAATCAAATATAAATTTATGATAATTACCCCCATATAAGCGGTTATGTGTTTTTTGAGAAAAAAAAACTTATGACACTTTGGAAAAAAAAGTATTTTTGATTGAGTATAAAAAAAACCTATAAAAGGCCATTTGGATTGCCATTGACAACAAAATCTCAAATAATAAAATGTTATCGGTTGCCTTTCAAAAAAAAATGTTACTCAAATAATAAAATGTTATCGGTTGCCTTTCAAAAAAAAAAATGTTACCGGTTAAAGTGACGGTTTGGGTTGTTATTATTATTACACAATTACACAATAGATCATAATAGATCATAATTTGATTATTAAAATCTAATTTGTAATAAAGATAACAAAATTGAAGAAATTAATCTTGGGGAAATTAAATTAAATTAAATTAAATAAATTAATGAAGGTGAAATAACCTACTTGTTGCCAAGGAGGCTATGTAATTTGATGATGAGTTCATCTTCTTCTTCAGAAAAGTTACCGCGTTTAAGATCCGGGCGGAGGTAATTGATCCACCGGAGGCGGCAGCTCTTGCCGCACCGGAGGAGGCCGGCGGACTTGGGGAGGGACCGCCAGCAACCCTCGCCGTGAGCCCGGATGTAAGCAATAAGCCGATCATCTTCTTCTTTGGTCCATGCACCTTTGTTTGTGTGTGATTTTTCACAACAAGGAGACCTTCCCATATTTTTTTTTTTTTTTACTTTTGGTTTATAGTTTTCAATTTTGTGAGATGGATGGATGGATGGATACTTTGATGTTGGATTTGATAAGCTTTTGACTATATAGGGGGTGGAGAGAGAGAGAGAAATAGGGGGTAGAGAGAGAGAGAGAGAGAGGGGATGGGGTATAATATAATTGCTTCTAGATGCGAGTTGGTGAGAGAGGTTAGAGTGAGTGGCTGGTGGGCTTGTGTTTTATGGTGGTGATATTGGCGTATCATGTTATAAAAAAATATAAAAGATATTTAGTGAATGTGGTAGTTATCTATAAGACATTTCAAACATGTTCTATGGTCTCATATGTTTAGATTGGAGTTAAAACAATTTAGATTTCAAATTTAAAATTTTATTTCAATGGTAATTTCGTTCGGGAGTGTGTCGAGACTGGTTACTTTGTATTTACATACTGTCCTGAATTCGAACCTCGTAAGTCGTAACGAATAACCCGGGAGCGCCCCTGATTTGCACTATCGGGTGGGACCCGCGGAAGTCCGTAAACCTTCCTTGTGACTCTAGATCAAGCACAAGACCAATATTCAACGGTTAATATAGAAATAAAAGGCCCACAAAAAAAGCTACATCGCTATTTTTTACATAGCAAAATCAAGACGTTTAAAAACTACATAAACAGATCCTGACGTTATAACATTATTGTGTATGACTCATTAAACCATGTCAAGTAGCTTAATAATCTCAGGAGTTATAATTGATGGGTTTTTAATGTAAAGTTATATGTTTAAATATTGAAAAATATATGTGTCGATGATTTTACTATTTAAAGAAAACCTATTCAAGATATTCACTCTAACGTATTTAGATAGTGTTTGGTATCAAAGAATGAATTGTAAAATGAGATAAGTAATAGGATGAAAGATGGAATGGGATGAGCAAAGAAAATATATTCAACATAGTAATCAAAATTTTTAAATGTTTTATTAAAGTCAATTACAATTTTTTTATTCCCCTAAAGATATTCAAATTTATTGGTGTTTTATTTAAATATAATTTGTTTATGTTATTAAAAAATTAAGTAAGATAAATAAAATATGAAAAGGGGTTATTGTGAGAAGTCTGGTTTGGATAATAAGGAATTATAGCCACTAAATCTTCAATTAAATGAAAAGCTATGATCCAAAATTTTTCTTGTTTAAAATTAGAGAGGAAAACAAAAAATAGAAGAACATTTTTGACTTTTTTATCAAGTTCCCCTCATTTTTTAAATCTTCATAACTCTTAGATACGATATTATTATTTTTTAAATTATACTATAAACACGAGCTTTTTTTATCTTTAAAACACGTATAATGTTGTTATATATAAAATTAAAAAAAATACTATTTCGATTGTATCAAAACGTTCAGATCATTGTGTCATATTGTGTAAAAAATCAAAAGAATATTTTTTTATTTTATATATAGTAACACTATATGCGTTTTAAAGATAAGAAAACACTCGTTTTATAGTGTATTTTTTTTATAATAATGTCATATGTAAAAGTTATGAATCTTTAGAAAAAAATATAGGCTTTAATTAAAAGTTAAAAAGATGGCTAAGACCAAATTGCCTATTTTTCTTTATTTACTAGATCAAGATTAAATAACTAAAATTACTTCTTATCCTTTTTATTTAAACAAAAATTCTCATTTTAATCTCTCAATAAAACATATATAAATATTGGTTATTATTTAATGATGTTTTTTTTTCTTTCTGATTTGACTTAATTTAAACAACTATGAAACCTAATTAATATTTACTGAGTTTCTTTTCTTCAATATTAGCTTTAATTTCAAGTTACTTTTCAAAAATTAATCACCAAATTTTAACTAGCATTCATATATGTCTTTAATTTTTTTTTCTAAATTATATATATAACAATGGAATTTAATATTTAAATAGTAAACATTTTATTTCTTTTATTTACATCACATGTTTTTTAATTTATTTTGTTTAGGCCACATAATTTTTACTTTTTTTCATTTAAATCATTCAAAAGTTTTAGTTTCTTTTATTTTGGCCACAAAGATTCTCTCATTTTTACACTTCTGGTCCACGTCTTTTATTTTTTATATTTTGACCACTATTACTTTTTAATTTAATCATTTGACTACATGACTTTTATAGTTGTACGTTTTATACCCCTTAACTTTTATACTTTCGTTTTTAATATATTTTTAATAGTTTTATACCTTAACCCCGAAACTTTTAGACTTATACAATTTAAACCCCTTAACCTTTGCACTTTAATTTTAGTATAATTTTAGAATTTTCGACTTTGGCCATGACCTTTCTATAGTTTTATACTTTGACCATGAAACTTTTAGACTTTTACGTTTTATTTTCGTTACCTTTGAACATGATCAAATTCCATAGATGAATAGTAGACTTTTGGTTTTTCAAACTTTGGCCACGTGACTTTGGTGCTTTGACGCTTTCCACCCCTAAACTTTTACAATTTTTTTTCTTTTTAACGATATAGTAAACTTTTAGTTTTCATAGTTTGGCCACATTGTTTCATACTCTTACGTTTTGTACCGTTTAACTTTTAAAGTTTTTTTTTATTTTAAGTTTTGTTGTCTTCTATTTTGGCCACGAAACTTTTAGGGTGCGTTTGGTTGTGGAAAACTTTTTCCAGTTTTCCATTTTCAGTTTTCTAGAAAATGAAATGGGTTTTTCACCTCTAGAAAACACATGGAAATTTTTGAAAACGCGTTCTACACCAAAAGATGGGTTTTCCATTTTCCAAAATAGAAATCTGGAAAATGAAAACGGAAAATGGAAAACAAAAAAAACGTTTTTCAATTTTAGTTTAAAAGTTAGAAAACACTATTTTCTGTTTTCCTGAATTTTTTTTTTGGAAAGCTACAATTTGAACGCGTTTTCTGTTTCCATGTTTTCTTAGAAAACAGAAATGAAAAACAGGATGTGTTTTCCACAACAAAATGCACCCTTAACTTTTCTACTTTCGGTTTTAGTATATTTTTATAGTTTTATACTTTCACTACAAGACTGTTAGACTTTTACGTACTTTGGCACGAAACTTTTAGGGCGCATTTGGTTGTGGAAAACACACTCTTTTTTCATTTTTGTTTTCTAAGAAAACATGAAAAACAGAAAAATGCGTTCAAATTGTAGTTTTCTAGAAAAATTTTCCAGGAAAAAAGAAAACGGTGTTTTCTAACTTTTAAATTAAAATTGGAAAACACTTTTTCTTGTTTTCCATTTTCAGTTTTCGTTTTCCAGATTTCTATTTTGAAAAATGGAAAACCCATCTTTTAGTTTATAACGCGTTTTCAAAAATTTCCATGTGTTTTCTACAGATGGAAAACCCATTTCATTTTCTAGAAAACTGAAAATGTAATCTGGAAAACGTTTTCCACAACCAAACACACCCTTAACTTTTCTACTTTCGTTTTTAATATACTTCTATAGTTCTATACTTTCACCACGAGACTTTTAAACTTTTACGTTTTATACCACTTAACATTTTTTACTTCCGTTCAGTATACATATTCAACACCGGAGCAACGCGCGGGGTGGGTAAACATCTCGTTATATAAAATTGAAATATATAATGAGAGTGTCTTTACAAAGACAAAAAAATATTTAATGACTTCAGTAAAACAATTGGAAGACTTTATTATTATATTAAACAGTAAAATTTCATGATGAATAGTTCACTTTTAGTTTTTTAAATTTTAACTACGTGATTTTGGTTCTTTGACGCTTTCTACCCTAAACTTTTACGATTTGATTTTTTCTTTTTAACGAAATAGTAAACTTTTAGTTTTTATAGTTTGGCCACATTGTTTCATACTCTTACGTTTTGTACCGTTTAACTTTTGAAGTTTTTTTTTTATTTTAAGTTTTGTTGTATTCTATTTTGGCCACCAAACTTTTAACTTTTCTACTTTCGTTTTTTAGTATAATTTTTATAGTTTTTTACTTTCAATACAAGACTGTTAGACTTTTACGTTTTATACCACTTAACTTAGTATATTTTTATAGTTTTATACTTTCACCACAAGACTTTTAGACTTTTACGTTTTATACTTCTTAATTTTTTAACCCTTTAACTTTTAAAGTTTTTTTTTTGTTTTAAGTTTTTTTGTTTCTACTTTGGGCACGAAACTTTTAATTTTTCTACTTTCGCTTTTAATATACTTCTTAGTTGTATACTTTCATCACGAGACTTTTTAACTTTTACGTTTTATACCACTTAACTTTTGTACTTTCGTTTAGTATACAAATTCGACCCCACAACAACGCGCGGGGTGGGTAAACATCTCGTTATTATTATGGCAAGTCCCTGTATTGCATTTATTTTATATATTTAGATATTTTAGTTTTCGCTTTATTTTTTAATCATTTTACATTTGTTCAAATTAAAATAATTAAACTGAATTTTAAATAAAATTAATTTTCAAATTACAATAATTCTTCTTAAATTTAAACCTAAATATATTTAAAATTTATATATGTAGCATTTTACAAATTAAAAAAATAGAACATATTGAAACTAAAATTTTAGATTAAAAGATTTATTTAAAAATACGACTTAAAGGCATAAACGATCTATATGGTTTCATCAAATTACAGATTTGGTTGTTTTGATTGAAAAATTACAACTTAGTCTAAATATTTGTTATAGGGTTGCATAAATAATCTTATGTGATTCAATCAAATTGTAGGTTTTGGTTTCAAGATTGAGAAATTACAAACTTAGTTCAAAGATTTATGAAAAGGTTACATAAATAGTCTCTATAGTTTAATTAAATTGTAGGTTTGGTCCCCATGAGTAAAGAGAGGAAAACAATAATTTGACAAACACCCAAACATGAAAGAATAATTTAAAACCAATTTTAGATACTTAAAAGACTAATTGGCTAAAAAATAAAGGTGGAAATTTGATTACATTTTAACTTCGTAGACATGTTTTCTGTTTCATTTCACTTTCAAACTCATGGGTATTATGTGTCAGAACTTGTTTAAATCATATTAGACCATCCGCAACAACGGTTACAACAGCTCTTTCTAAAGACTCTTTAGTCATTATGGCATATCATCTTTTCTTTAACTCTTTCTATAAACATTTTTTGACCCTAACAATACACTTCCCACAAAGTTCTCGTCATTTCCACACCACAATTTCTTTTATGATTTTATAAGATAAATTAATACATATATAATTAACTAGGTTTGTAACCCGTGTACTACACGGGCTGACAGGAAACTAACTGAAAACAAATTAACCTACTATAAAAGTACGAAGCAATTCTAACATTTTGCCCATTTTGGTACTTATCAAGTTAATAGTAAAAAACGGACACCTTGCAACTTCGATTTCATTGTCAAATAATCCAAGATATATGTATGTAATGATAAACTTTGAGTTCTATTTCTTGATGACCTTAATTATATAATTCCAGATCTAATTCATTTGTACTCACTTCTTTCCAAGAAAAAGACTCATTCTGGCTTCCCATCCGCTTCATTTGTGCAAAGTAACCCCTCTATATTTCAAGCTCCCTCTACAAAATCATGTGCTTTGATGTTGAAGAATATGCACAAACTCTTCTTTTGTCTAGGCATCCATCAACAAATATGTTAAGTTGTTACTATTGAGCTAGTATATATCTTTGTTCAAAACTCAGAAAACATGAACTGAGACTTACTATTTGCTTAGGGTGTTACATGAACTTGTTTAAGGTCTTCTTCGTAATCACTTATATTAAAGTTAATTTTAGCATCAAATCCTCGAAATTTCATAGCGCCACAATCATATGCCCTATAGAATTTCACATTTGGTAGCTTTAAGAACGACTCTAATGATAAAAGTAACTGTGAGTAATTTGGACAAGAATTAAAAGATTTTGACCTTGCAGCATCATGTGCAATGTCAAATCCACCTATAAAATCCAATACACATAGAATTCAAACAAAAATAACACCGTAATTAGGTAGTGTAAGAAGAACATATTCATATCTTCTCATTCAAACATGAAAGCATAAAAAGATAGGGACTTTTCAAGGATAATCTGTTTATATAGAATCAATCTATTTACATATAACTTAATTTAAAATTCATCATATTAGATTAAAGAACAAAAAATATCCAAATTTGAAAAGGTGATGTGAATTTTTATGTAGTTACCTACAAAAATCAAGCCTTTTAAAACAAATTTCCCATACAAAAATGGTGGTCTATTTAACTCTCTAAGAATCATTCTAAAACGTAAGCAACATCAGATAACCTTATTCATGATTATATGATTTTATGATTATATGGACATAAAACATAATTACCGCCTTATAAATTACATATCTGATAATAACCTTATTCATTATTAAATTTGTTCAATTGAATAAAAAACATGCTTACCTCAAGGATCCAACCAATATACTTCACATTGTTACCATGTTGATTGACATCCAAATTAGTGCATCTTGGCTAGATGAAAAAAAGAAATCCAAAATATCCAATTTTAATAACAATCGTTAATTTAGCATAAAATTACATATTTGATTAGCATTCGGAGAGTGGACTGATCAATGATACTTACTTGATGAATAGTCATTTCTTTGAGATTATTATGTGTACAGATTTGTCTTTTACCAAACACTTCATTCTCAAAGTGAAAACCAACTCAATAGGAAAAATGCTAACTCAATAACACAATCCTATGAAACATTAAGGATACACAAAGATATATATACCTAATCGTTGTCGTCAACAATCGGAATTGTGTTAACTTCAACTATATAAAAAATAAGTGATGAATATATAAAACTTGAATATGGTTAGTTTTTTATGAATATTATATAGCCATCTTTTTGCAGATCAAAGAACTCATTACCAATAATAGAAGGCTTAGCCATTATAATTTTATCATAACTATTCGGTTGTACATATAAGATATTCGTAGGTAATATAAGCATTCTTATTCCTCGATCTTGTTATCATTAGAAAAAAGCTAACCTGTTTGTGTTCATATGAATATGATCATGTCGTCTTAGCCTTACTTCGACGTGAGGATGATAATAATGAAACTTTTGCTTTCCATAAGTATCCGACCATATAGAACCCCTGCACAAAAATTAAGGAGCTAATTGTCAACGGAGTCAAAAAACAGATTAACAAGTATAAAACCATCAATAAAAACATGATGATGGTCTTAGAAAATTCTCTCAGAAGAAATAGGTCGAACACATATAAGGCAATGATATGAAGGCCCAAGATCATAAACCCGCAAGGATGTTCTCGTCTATGGAAGTATGAATGATAAATCGATATCAATAAGAACAACTTATAATCGGAATCTTTCACCTGACCTTACCAGTTAATCAAAAAGCTTAATTCATAAATGATTAAATACAATAATAGACACAGAAGGATCAAACGATTAACAAATCCACTCACCAAAAAATATCATCAATCAACTGAACTTCAAAAACATATTTGGATGAACAAATTAAATCGCAAAACAAAAAAAGGGGATTGAATTGACCTTCAGTAGTAGGGTTAGCAGAATCGAAACTCAGGTCCTGTTGAAGAAGCGAGATATACTCAGACCCACAAGAACACATGCGATTGAAGCCCAAATTGAATGGAGGTTGAAGAGTTGGCTCAGATTTTATGCGCGAATGGCGATTGAAGTCCATATTGAATGCGGCTGAAGAGTAACGCATGGAATGAATAGGAAGGACTTGGATTGAAATTAAGGGAATTCAATTATGAAACTGTAATAATTGATTGGATTTTAGGTTGACGGAGGGGGAGACGGATGATGGGGAGCGCGAGTGGAGGGAAGGGGGGATTGAGCGCCAATTTCACGATGAGAAGAATTCTTAGAGTGACACGTGGCATATGATTTACTCACTTATTAAAGTAGTAGATTATTTCTTCTACACCATAATTTATTAAAGAAAATTAATTAAAAAAAGTAATCTATAATTTTAACTTAATCAACATCTAAACTTATTTAATATTAAACATAATTAATACTAAACAATATTAAACATAATTAATATTAAACAATACTAAACATTAATTAATATTAAACAATATTAAACATACACCTAATTGAACCTAAATTACAACAACATAAATACATAAAATAAACATAATCATGGCATGTGGTATTTCTCCCTGATCGTAGCACATAGTGTTTCGTGTGATTCTCTTGCTGCTTCACTCTTCTTGTTGGGATCCATGAAAAGTACTTTCTTCTCTTTTAACTCGATATTTTTTTCAATTGCTACCTACTGCATCTTGTTGGTCTTTTGGAGATCAGTCATAAAAGTCTTTTTTTCGAAAACTGTTTATTACTTTGATTGTTGGAAACATCAGCATCTTCGATGATATACCACCAGGCTTTAGCCATAACAACGTCGTCCTTAGCAGGCCATTTGATCAGGTTCGTTCTTTCAGCATTATTATCATCAACTGTGACTTCTTTCGCCCTTTTCTTCTTCTTTGCAGTCTTTTTCTGGGAAGACGGTTCTTCACTCCCTATTTCAAAAGTTGATTTTTTTGGGAGGGGTGGGGAGTGAAATTGAGCTTGTTGCATTTGTTGGAATTATGGGTTTTTCATTATTGAAACCGGGCCTGTTGCATTTGTTGGAATTACGAGTGTTGCATTCTATGGAACACCATAAAAGACCACATGGCATCAAACAATTCGTCCTAATTATGAATAGTAGATTTTTTCTCACAACTCACTTATTGCTTTTTGTTTATATATTCAATAATTGAAATGTCTCTGAATTAACGGAACCTCAATGAATGATATGTTAAAAAAAACATTTTTTAGGTCGAAAGGTATAAACTGTTTTTTTTTTGGAACGGCATCGATCAGGCGACTTTGGTCTCACGTGTAAACCTACCCTTACGGGGCTATGTCCAAGGTCGATTACTCGGACCTCCGTGAGAACCAAGACACCCCCTCCTGAAGCTTTCTCCTGACAGAAACCCCTCCTGGGACAACATGGGGTAAAACTGCCTCCCCTTGGATTAGAACTTGGGTCACATAGTAACCAAAGCCCTAAGAGCCAAGGGGGTAACCACTAGGACAAGTCCTAGTAGTTGAAAGGTATAAACTGTTAAACGTAAGAAACAAAAGCAAAATTCACTCAATAATATAAGATGGGAAATAAAATAAAAAAAGTAGGATGAGGTTGAAGTAGGTGTAAAGTGATGTGTAGGTAATAAAGTATAGATGGCCCAAGGTGTGATCCTTTTGAACAACTTTTAGGTCAATAATTATATAGAGTAATTAGCTAACCTTCCCAAATTCTTCAACTACATTTGCATTAATTATTTACCAGTATTTATTTAATTATGTTGTTGGAACTAACCTTTGTTTTCTTTTCTTTCTTTATTTTTGTAGGTGTTTCATGCATTTTATACATAATTTTTATTATTGCAGTTCTAGAGAGAACCTTTTCTTAAAACAAGTTTTTCCATCGATATATTAGCTCTGTGTTTGGAAGGATTTGAAGTTTTATTATTTTATGGAGGGTTAAGAGCATATCACTAAGCTACAAGATTAAATGTATAATTCTAGAGATAACTACTAAATGTAAACCAATACACTTATAATATTTGAAGTTTTATATAAAACATATTAGAGCGTTTATGATATAAGCACATCTGGGTGACCAAGTCAGAAGTTTATAAAACATAATATCTTAAAAGTTGTAAACGCATAATAATTGTTATAGATCTAAATAAAATAATTAAGAAAATTTGATATTATCATTGTTAATTGCGTAAACAGAAGTGTATTTTTATGACTTGTAAATGAGTATCCACATCAGGAAATAGATTCATGTAGAAATTAAACACTATTAAGAACAAGTAACAACAAAAAAAAAAAACTACAAAAAAACAAAACGTAAATATACTTTTGACGGTTTATACATTTATGCTTTAGTAAATTGTACATTATGCAGAACTCAGTTTTGAACAAAATTTATATCAAAGCGTAAATTAAAGTAAGCATGTCGTAACTATACAATTAAAACTTTATAAAACATTATATTTTTAAAATTATAATAGAAAAAACCTAAATAATATGTGTTTGACATGCGACATATCCCATGTTATATGGTGTAAAATGTAGTTTTAAATAAAGTTGGTATAAGTTGAATTTCATATTAAATTAACATCCAAGCGACAAGAACTTATACAAGAGTCTTCTTCATAAAATTGTATAAAAAATACGAAAACTGGATGTGAATAATTGATCCGAACTATTAACCATTGGTCGGGAATAATTCCAGTTGAACTTATTATTACTGGCAATCCCAACTATTGATGTTGTTTTTTCTAATAATCCTACTGTTAACTTTTTTAACGACCGTTAGTTTGTGATGACGTGACATCTGACATGGAGTCTTAGTCACCAGGTTAAGGGGGTAAATTGTAAACTTCTAAACCTAAGGGTTTGTTTTGTAATTGTGGCAAAATGAGACTAAGAAAGAGAGAAGGGTGGCAACTCGTGTTTCCGGCGATCGGATATCCGACCGGTTCCCGCGAGCTCCGACGAACGACGGCCACCTCCGGAGACCCTCATTCTTCATCCCTCTCCTTCCTCGTTACCTCTAGACCATGTTACCAAGCCCCGTTCACCGGGAATCGGGCCTGATCGGCACCAACAACTTCTGGGGTTTCTCTCCTAGGGGCGGATAGGGTTTCTGGTGGTTCACAGCCACCGATGAAGGATCGGTAACCTCCGATCGTTCTCTCTCTCTCTCTCTCTCTCTCTCTCTCTCCCTCCTACTCTTGGTGACAACCCCGTTCGTGAATGGAGCAACGATGGTGGGTGGCGAGCGACGGTGCAACGACGTGAATGGAGGCAATGGTGGAGGATAAGTGTAGGTGGATGATGATGTTGATGAAGGTGGAAGGGGTGGTGGCGGACGGTGGTACAATGGTGGAGGATGGGTGGGTGGTGGTGGTGAACAGAGATGCAACGGTTGTCAGAGCTCACAGGAACCCCTTGGAATCCGTCGCCGGAAACACGGGTTGTCGCCCTTCTCTTTTTCTCAGTCTTGTTTTGCTACAATTACAAAACAAACCCTTAGGTTTAGAAGTTTACAATTTACCCCTTAACCTGGTGACTAGGACTCCACGTCAGATGCCGCGTCATCACAAACTAACGCTCGTTAAAAAAGATAATGATAGGATTATTAGAAAAAACAACATTAATAGTTGAAATTGCCAGTAACAATAAGTTCAGTTGAGATTATTTTGACCTATGGTCGATAGTTAGGAGTATTTAAATCTAGTTTTCTCAAAAAATAAAGAGTAAAGTTTGTGAGATGCACCTACTTTCATAAACGTTAGTCTATAAAATGTAATGATTAATCCATAACAACCCTTAAATCCAGGCGTGTTGGATATGCTAAACTGTGAAAAATTCAACAGGATTAGTAAGGCTCGGTTTTGACGACTTAGTTATATATTAGCACTAACCCTACAAAAAAAATCACTTCGAAACACTGTTAAAAGTAAACACATTGCAAAGTTAATATTTTCAGTTTCTTAAAAATCATATTTAACATAATAGAGATAACTAGAACTGGTTAATGTGACTTCTCGCTAAAATATGTTTAAACTTATCTAATAAACTATTTGAAATAGAGATTAAAAAATAATAACAAACTCTCACTATTTTGTCAAACTTTACAGATAAAAAGTATAGGTTACTCTTACTTTTATTCTATGTTCTTAACTATTAGATATTGATCATGGACCGTGGCGATCGCGATCCCCTTTTCTGATTTTGAATCTTCATAAATTGTTAAAAATATATTTTCTAAAAGTTTGTTTATTTATTAACTATCTAAGTGACTCGGGTAAATACTCGGGGCTCTAACATAAAATACGAAAATAAATATATTATGGAATATAATAAGTAAAACAGAATTCAGTAATAATAATAAAAGTTCAATAACAATTACAAATTTAAGAATAGAGATTTATACACTATATTTTTTGTTACATTGGTTGGACGACCGTCTTCATCTAAAATCAAGATGTTCAGACCCTTCTTGCTCTTCACCCTTGATAAAGCACCCATGAGAGAAGACTGGATCTTTCAAGTACAATCAAACTCTTGAAATAGATTGACCTTGGCTTTTGTTTATTGTCATTGCAAAACAAACTGAGATCGGAAACTGTCTTCTCTGAAACCGAAAAGCGATTCTTTTATCTGTTGGAACCAATGATAGTCTAGGAATAAATGTCCTGAATCCAATATTGCTTCCAGA
Source organism: Deinandra increscens subsp. villosa (assembly GCA_039602395.1). Classification (NCBI taxonomy): domain Eukaryota; kingdom Viridiplantae; phylum Streptophyta; class Magnoliopsida; order Asterales; family Asteraceae; genus Deinandra; species Deinandra increscens. The sequence continues at coordinate 5,216,072 of JBCNJP010000017.1, forward strand.
TATAATAACCGTTTCAATCACGTGATTTCCCAGAGATACGATCTAAATGTGTGTTCCATTACAAAGACCATTCCTCTGATCAATGTTTCCAAGCAATATAACAGGAACACCGACTTTCAACACAAGTCGATGATTTGGAATGTCAGATATATGTAAAGAACTCAAGACGTTTGGTGAGTATAAGTTACGATCAAAGCTGTCACCTACCGTCTCATCTTAACATACAGAGTCTGAGCTTAAATATTCATGTTCTTGACCGAGAACAAAAGAAAGCAGACGATTGTTGATATAATTGACAACTTCATTAGTAGGTGTGAGAACAGCTCTTTCAGACCAAAAATCTCATTGATCGAAGTTGTCAAGAAGCTATGGGTAAACAAACTCAATAAGATTGCTGACCGGATCAGATGAATCATGAACAAGAAGATCAAGAGGAATATCTATATTTGACTCGCCATCATTTTCTCCACCTAATTTTCCTTCACCAATATCCAAAAGCCATCGAGCAAAATCAGTTGTTTCTTGTATCTCTGATGGATCGTTACCTTGAAAAAGACACGTGTTTTTTGTTAACTTTAAAACCTTACACCCTCTCCAAATGTAAGACGAAGTAAGACAGGAAGTGACAACATCTTGATTTGAAGCGCCTTGAAGGACGGGAGAATCTGTCTGAAATCTCCACCGAAAACAACAACTTTATCACCAAACAAAGGTTGATCTGCCATGATATTACCGGTACATAGAACATCGTTCAAACTTTTATCTAAAGCTTCAAATGCATGCTTATGTATCATAGGAGCCTCGTCCCATATAATCAACTTTGTTTGTTGCAATAAGTCTGAAATGTCATTATGACATGACATGGTACAAAGTGAGTCCTTAGTGACATTGAGTGGTATGTGGAACCTAGAATGGGTTGTTCTACCTCCAGGTAACAAAAGTGAAGCAATACCGCTTGAGGCAATAGCTAAAACAATCTCACCTCACTACGTCAAAAAGTGGCTTTGGCCACGGTTTTTTTGATAACGCATAGCCACTGTTTTGAAAAAAGCGTGGCCAAAGGTAAGAAATTCTCGTTTTAGCCACACATATTTTGTACCCGTGGCCAAATATATAGCCTTTGGACCCTTTTAGCCACGTATTTTTTTGTTTATGTGACAACAACAATCAGGTGCAGTGGCTTTAGCCACTGTTTTACAAAAACATGTGGCACTTATTTGTCACACTTAAAAAAGAGTGGCGAAATGCACCAAACGGCCACGGAATTTTTATGATTTTTTATTCGTGTGACCAAAAAGGAATGTATGGCCACGCTTAAATAATGTTGTGTGACGGAAGAGTAGATTTTATTACTTAGTAAATTAAAATAAAACAAAACTATTTATGCGTGGCTAAATGTGAGCAATGGCCACGCTTTTTACTTAGTTATGTGGCTAAAAGCTAGTACATATGGCCACTGTTATTAGGTTGTGTGACTAAATATTGGATGACTAATGGTCACGGTAGGTTGTGAGTGACAAAAATCTATTACCTATGGCCACATATATTAACCGTGACTAAATGGTAGGTTGTGAGTGACAAAAATGTATTTTATGGTCACGGTAAAATATTAAATGCGTGGCGAAAAATAGAAGATTTGTTTCCCTCTAAAACAACGCGCTTTTTTCAATTGTACCATTAATTCGAGCGGGTTAAAATCTGCTACCCTATATATCATCATCATTGTTATTTTCCTTTTTACCGCCATCCCTTTCTTGATCTCAAATTCTCTACACCAATTCTCTCAAATTCTCTACACCAATTCTTGTATCAAATGGCCGATAATCAACGCTCCCTTAATTACTGGTATGTGAAGCATAACCGTATTTTTTTGGTTTACAGTAACAGGAGAAGAAGATCCTTCAAGTCCCACAAATCTGTGATTAAACACAACGATGAGAACATCCTGAAGCAACTATATGCGCAGAAGATTCCTGATTGTTTTGCCTACCATGTTGAGACAGCGAAATTATTTCGTGTCTTTGATACAAAATTCAATGAACCTGAAGAAGAAGATGAAGAAGAAGATGAAGAAGATCATGAAGAAGCAGATGAAGCAGATGAAGAAGATGAAGAAGAAGAAGAAGAAGAAGATGATGATGATGATCATGATGATGACGATGCAAGTTCATCAGGATCATACATATCCGAAGATTGCAGTGATCCGGATTATTAATTAATGGATGTTTGTGTTGAATTATGAACAAATTAAGAACAATGTTTTATATGTTTATTTTTAGTTATGATATTAGTAGTTATAATTGAATATATGATGGTTATATATGTTTATCATGTTTGATTATCTTGTGATATGGCCACTCATATTAAACATTGGTTGCGTGACAAATTATGACAAATGGTCATGGTATATTAATTTTAGGTGGCTAAAAGAAGAATACCAACAGTGTACGGCGCTTGTAATCATTACTATTTCATTTACTTTATCTTTCAAATCTCCATCTACCACGCCCCTCGAGTATCGATATATACTATCTCTGTATCAGTTTTCATCATCATCTCCACCATGACCCTTTTCTCCCAGTCTTTCTCTCTCTGTTTTTCGTCCATCATCGATGGCAAAAAATGTGGAATTGGCATCATCCGTATGTGGAAGGTGCCAATAGAGGACAAGAACAAAATGTGGGCAGCGATTCAGGTTATGAAACAGATGAAACATTTTCTCATATTAGGTTTGTTATTGAATTCCATGCGACTAAAATATCCTGTCATATGTTATTTTTATAGAAATATTTCAAAATTGATGACTGTCGAAGGGGAGCTATAATGGTACGGCTTGGTGGGTTGCTAAGGAGTTTTAGAAAAAATATGTTGGAAAAACACATTCGTCCCAACCTAGCAAAACCCACCGTGCTTGAGAAAGTTCCAAAGATGTATCGCACTATTGTGAAAAAAGAAGACTGGGACAGATTTGTAGCATATACAAGATCTGAAGAATTCGAGGTTTTTATTCAATTCAAACTGCAGATTTCATTAATTAAGTAAGCTAATAAGTGTTAATTAATGAGATTATAATTATATATCCTACTGTTCTGTTGGAAAGGCTGCGTCAAAGATTAGAAAAGAGGTTCGAGCAAATTATACTTATGATCATTCAATGGGGCGGGGAGGATACGTCTTTCTGAGAGAAAAACTGGTAATAAGCTAAGTGTGTTACACCCAGTCAAGGTTAAGAACGTTTATGTTTCAAGTCTGATATATATTATTATTATAATACAAGGTACAAAACAAAGAAATTGCAGCTGATGATTGCCCCTCTCGAGCGTTTATGTGGAGGAAAGGAAGGGTAAATAAAGAGGGGGAATACAAAACCCCTGTGGTGAAGGGCATAGCAGATAATATAGTAAGTTTAATTGCTATATATATACCTAATTATTCACATGTTAAAAATTAACAGCACCTCATTAAATTAACTAAATTATATTACTGCAGGCCGAGAATGAAACAAAGATAAATGCGGGGTCTGTGACAGTAGAACCGGGAACGGATGCCCTGACACTGGTCCTTGGCAAGGAAAGGGGTGGATACCTAAAAGGTATTGGGTATGGAGTGACTTCCCGTGGATATTGGGGTGCTCCAAAAGGGCGATCGAAAGAACGGATCGAAAAACTTGAGGCGGAACTAAAAAATGAAAGACAGCTGCGTGAGAAAAAGGATCAAGAGGTTGAGCGCCTCACTGATATGGTTAAATCACAGGATGAGAGAATTGATAAGCTTATGGCGGCTATGGAGTCTGTGATTCAAGATAAACAAGTTCATAGAGCGTCTGTAAGGGACAAACTATATATATATATATATATATATATATATTTATTAATTAATTAACTAATTGAATTAATTGTACGTAGGACATGATCAATTCTGCGCGCAATACATCGCGGAAACAATCTACTCAATCAAACTCATCTCAAAGGTCGGCCGATAAGGTACGGATTTGAAACAGTTCTGAATTTGAGTTGATCTGGAAGATTCTAGTTCATCTGGATGAACATGCGTCTCTACTTATAGTTCATCCGGATAGTTAGAGTTCATCCGGATAGTTAAAGTTCCTCAGGATAGGTAAGGTTCATCAGGATAGTAAAAAGTTCATCAGGATAGTTAGAGTTCATCGGAATAGTTAGAGTTGATCCGGAAGATTCTAGCTAGTTCATCTGGATGAACATGCGTCCCTAGTTATAGTTAACCGTGTTGGTTATAGTTCATCCGGATAGTTAAAGTTCAGCAGTATAGGTAAAGTTCATCAGGATAGTTAAAGTTCATCAGGATAGTTAGAGTTGTTCCGGAATATAATTAATAATTAACTGTGCCGGCTATGATAAGTTCATCAGGATAGTTAAAGTTCATCAGGATAGTTAACTAATGTTTAGCCGGTTATGATCGATATGATTTTATTAATTAATTGAATTGTAGGTCTCTTCTGCGACTCTATCACAACACACTCCTCCATCTACAACAGCGTCGCAAAAGGAAAGGGTAACTATTTTAATTTACACAGTTGTGTACTTCCCTTATAACTAATTGCTATATGATCATTTAATTAAATGCTGATGCTGTCTTTAGGTGAGAAAGAGAAAAATGACAGAAGCAGCAGCTGCTGCAGCCAGTGATGCTGGGGCATCAGAGCAGGAAGTGGTATATATATATATATAATTAATTTAGAAATTTGACAAATCGCTTTGACGTTATCGTTAATTAATATATATGTTACTAATCAGTTAATTACATGGTGTCAATTTAGGAAAAGAATAAGAGACATGCAAAACCTGCAGCGTGACCTAAGAAGAGTGATCTTCAGTTGGAAAAACCAAATAATTATGATGCCATTGCAGCTGCTACCGATCTGCAGCCAGTAATCCAAGAGGTATATAGATTAGTATATACCACAATTTTTGTATTCTATTTTTTACTTTAATTAATTAATTGTTTATATATATGCTATAATTAATATTATTATTATTATTATTAATATTATGTCACTTCTGATCAGGGGAGCCAAACTGCGACGTAGCACATGGAGGGGGATCCACTGAACGTCGTGGGAATGGCTGAATTATTACCAAAACAAAAAGATGAGAAGATTCATGGAAGTCCATTAGCTCCTGGTTGCCGTAGAATTAGAGTTTATCAGGTCAAAAAGGGTGCAACATTTTTACCATTCCCAGTAGATGGTAAAACAACGCTTTCGGAGGTTGAAAATAAATATATTATTGCATGACCGATGAACCGAATGATCCTTCATTCTAATAACAAGTCAGATAGATCACAGCCGGTTGATCATTCTACGGTGCAAAAAGTATTGGAACAACCACAGGTAATTACTACATTAATTAATCGTATCCGCTAATTAATTAACTTTATATATATATATATATATATATATTATATATATATCTGATCGGTTTCAATTGTCATGTTTCCAGGTAAATAATGATCGGAAAAAGATGCCGAAAGTGTACGTAACACCAAACCAGCTGAAGAATCAAAATGTGATAAATAGAAAAATCACACGGCACCAGCAGAAGCAGCTGATCAGCACGGACAAGAAATTATAATTAATTATTATAGAAATTAAACTTTGATTAGTTAGTGTCGTATGTTATCTTTTTGAACAGCGTCATGATTAGTGTATGTACATTAATTTTTAATTATAATATATGATTTTTAAGGTTTCTCTATACTAATTAATTAATATATAATTAATTGTAATTAATTAAGAAAATATATGTGACCATATATATAATACCAAAGGCCACACTTTTTATATTTTAACGTGGCCGTTGCCACCATTTGGCCACGCTTATTGGGACAAATTATCTGATTTCAACTACCCTTTGGCCACTTTTTTTTTTCCAATTATATGTGGCTAAAACACAAATATACGTGACCATATAATACCAAAGGTCACGCTTTTTATATCTTAACGTGGTCGTTGCCACCATTTGGCCACGCGTATTGGGACAAAATATCTGATTTCAACTACCCTTTAGCCACTTTTTTTTTCCAAATATATGTGGCTAAAACACAAATATACGTGACCATATAATACCAAAGGCCACGCTTTTTATATTTTAATGTGGCAGTTGCCACCCTTTGGCCACGCTTATTGGGACAAAATTTATGATTTCAGCAACCCATTTGGCCACGTTTTTTCATATCATATGTGGCTAAAACACAAATATACGTGACCATATAATACCAAAGGCCACGCTATTCATATTTTAACGTGGCGGTTGCCACCCTTTGGCCACGCGTATTGGGACAAAAATTATAATTTCAGCAACCCATTTGGCCACGTTTTTTATAACATATGCGGAAAGAATCTTCATCAGCAACTATGCCAGCCAGTCAAGAAGAAGAATTTCAAAGATTGAAGACATTTAATATCACAAGCCTAGGGGAAGATTGTAGAGGCTAGATTATGAGGCTTGTAATATTAAATTAGTTGGGCTGGGCTTAGTGGGTTTATTTAGATTAGTAAACTAGTTTGGTTGGGTTTACTATTGGGCTTGGGTTTATGATTAGGGTTTAAGAGCCCAATAGTAAACTCATGGGATGGCTATATAAACCCCATGAGTTCACTATTCAAAGGGTTGGCTGTTTACGATCTAGAGAGAGCTTAGAGGTGTTTACGATCCATTGGAGATTACGATCGTAAACCCGAGAGACAGAGTTTACGATTACAAGTTTTGTACCCGACAAGTTTTCTTGTGTGCAAAAGATCAAGTTTTTAACGTTTAATCATCGTATTCTTCGCGTTTCTTCTCTTTTCTATCTTGAATCAATCATAAACGAGGATTCCGCACTCGTTTGTGATATCATAAACGAGGATTCCGCACTCGTCAAAGAATCAAGGAAGCACAAAGATAGTAAAGACAGGTTCGACACAGGCTTCGACAAACAAGCAGAAAGTCAAATCTGAAGCTGCAGTCAAACCAAAGAAGCAGACACAAGGCAAACCAGCTCCATATCAGCCGCCAAAGACGAATGGGTACACGTCTGACTTCTATCTAAAGAAGCAGACTTGCTTTAATTGTGGCTTCGCTGGTCATATTGCTAGAAACTGTCTTTATCGCCCCTATGAACCTTATTTTCCGAAAAGTCAAAGGGTTTCATCTCAGGAGTCTGTAAAGTCTAAGCCAATGATGGTGCAAACACCTAAGGCAATGAAGACTGTCACTCCTAAGGTTAAACCCTCTGATCAACATTGGGGCGCTGCCAAAGCTGAAAGAAAATCTATAAATCAAAACAACAGCTTTCCAAGTTACAAAAATTTTCAAAAACAGGTGAAGAAACCAGTTTCAAAACAACCAAAGCTTGAAAAACCCAAGGTAACTAGAACTGTTTTAAAAAATGATTCTAAAATGCAGAAGGTTGAAATACCTAAAGTCACAACTCAAAAGGTAACTAAAACAAAAACTGTTTTGAAAAGTGAATCTAAAACGAAGAAGGTTGAAATACCTAAAGTCACAACTCCAAAAGTGACTAAAACAAATGTTAAATCACCTGGAATTTGGAAGCCAAAAGTCAAGGCAGCTACGAACGAATCATCACAACTTCCTGATTTTTCAAAAGGAATGTTTTTAAAAGAAGTTTCATTCATTGATTCCTCAGGTGTACCCAGAAAAACAATGGCCTGGGTACCAATGGCTAACTAATCTCTCACTATGTGCAAGAACAGTCAAGGAGGATTATCACTAACATTTTTATTATTAATTTGTTTGTTGATAAGTGATTGTTTCAGGCACATTTTAGGAGACGTATCTTCAAATCTTCACAAGTAAGTTACACATTGGAGGATATGTCTCTTTGAGAGGTAAAAAATAAAATTCAGCATGAAAGGTACTGTTCTTAACTTGGTTGTTTGAATGATGAGGCAGCAAAGGGTCTTTTGAGTCAAACCTATTTCATTAAAGTTTCAATTAAGCTGTTGATCCATTATGTGTTTGACTTCAAATTCAATGAAATGTGCATGTCATGAAACCCAGTTTTCTAAAATTTTCAAATCAATACTTTGAAAGTTAGCTTGGCCAGATGTGTGTAAAGTCATTTAATTTGTTTATGTGTTTGTGTGTTTTATTTTTATTGTTAAAAAAAAATGATGTTCACAAAATTGTGACATTAAAAATCAAAAAGCAAGGGGAAGAAATGTAACGATGAAGAAAAAGTTGACCCCTCAAAAATAGTGTGCTTTTCAATTTTTAATTGTTTGTGCCTTGTTTCTGAGAAGTTTAGGGGAAGTATATTGAATGCACGGGTTGGAGATGGCTGACACGCGTAAGGCGGAAGTGAAAGGCAAGCTCCACGGTGATATGCTCGGTAGGCTCGACCTAAACTTATGATCACCAATGTAAGTGCAATGAACTTAAAAGATATATATGTTTAGTTTCTCATCTCAGTTTGCATGGTTTAAAAAACTGAGTCCCGGCAAAAATGGGTTGAGAGTGGTAATTATACCTAGTATTCACTCTCTCACACGCCATGTCTCTGCTGTAATGACTACACCACATAATAAAAAGAAAAAGATATGAAAAAGAAATGAAAAAAAAAAAGAAAAAGAAAAAGAAAAGCAAATGAATAAATAATCACTCAGTTGGTCTTCTTTGCGTGCTTAGCGGCCGACCTGATCACCAACTGATGGTTAATGAAATAAGTGGTAGTCATAACGGTGTTGCATGGTTCCTCAAGTTGGGGGTTTGTGAATCCTCAATAAACTCTGAGGTTGGGTAGGTTTTGCTGTGTACGCTTGGGTGTGGGGACAATTAAACATGACGGTAATAATGTACTATATTAAGCATGACGCATTCGGTTGGGATTAAACGGGTTTGAGTTTAAAGCGGACAAACATACCGGCAATCACCTGGACTAGTCAAGTAACTGAAGCTGAAAAGGGTTCCTCAGTCAGATTCATACGGTTTGATCCCTTGTAAACTTTCTCATGTTTGGTTTGGTAAGTATTTGTTTATTTTTATCTTTAGTGTGTGAGTCGTTAAGTTCCTTTTTATGTGTTTTCGTCTTGGCCAGGTTGATTTGAGAAGTTAAAATGTGTTTTTCATGGGTCTTAATGCATGACAATGTGCCCCCAACAGATCTTGCCAAATTTTTAGGGGAAGGAGTATGGGATAATAAGTATTATCCGAAGGGAACTCGAGGATGATACTTATTATCTAATGGAAAAGACTTCCTCCGTCAGATCTTGACAAATTTTTAGGGGAAGGAGGGAGGATAATAAGTATTATCCGAAAAGACTTCCATAATACATAGTATCCGAAGGGAACTCGAGGATGATATGTATTATCTCAGGGGAAGTCCTTAGCTGAGGGGAAGTATCCAGCTAAGGGGAAGTCTTTAGAGGTCTTGGGTTCAGGGGAAGTTTTATAGAAAAACCTGTAATCTATATTAGGGTTTTTGGTTAAACTTATGTTAATTTAAATCAACTGAACAGATGATAATTACCTTCTAACCCAAAGACCAGTCATCAAATGTCTGGTGGAGTATATTTTTTCAAATGTGTGTCAGACAGGTTGATGATAGAAAGATGCTGCTGATGCTACTGCTGCTCAAAGTTAAAGAACCAGCCGGACAAGACTTCCATCTGAAAAGCAACTGCTCAGGGGAAGTTGTTGGTGTCTTTACAAGTTTCTAAAAGCTTCAAAGAAGATGTTCACATGTTTAGGGGAAGCTGAAGTTTTCAAGTCGATCTTTGATGAAGAAAATGATGCAGAGAGCAGTCAGAGATCATGAAGTTTGAAGATCAACAATCAAATTCTTCGAAGTTAGGGGTATTCAAAATTTCAACCCTCCAACTTTTGAAGATTCAAGACAGTTACCGAAGATTTAGCAAGAACCTGTTCTTTCAAGAGAAGCAAGTCAATGAGAGTCCTCCATTTCATTGATTGTTCATTTAAAGAAGTTCGAGCTTATGCTGATCAAGAGAAAGTCCCAAGTGCCCGTCAAGAAACCCGTTGGAGATTTCTGCGGAAAGAATCTTCATCAGCAACTATGCCAGCCAGTCAAGAAGAAGAATTTCAAAGATTGAAGACATTTAATATCACAAGCCTAGGGGAAGATTGTAGAGGCTAGATTATGAGGCTTGTAATATTAAATTAGTTGGGCTGGGCTTAGTGGGTTTATTTAGATTAGTAAACTAGTTTGGTTGGGTTTACTATTGGGCTTGGGTTTATGATTAGGGTTTAAGAGCCCAATAGTAAACTCATGGGATGGCTATATAAACCCCATGAGTTCACTATTCAAAGGGTTGGCTGTTTACGATCTAGAGAGAGCTTAGAGGTGTTTACGATCCATTGGAGATTACGATCGTAAACCCGAGAGACAGAGTTTACGATTACAAGTTTTGTACCCGACAAGTTTTCTTGTGTGCAAAAGATCAAGTTTTTAACGTTTAATCATCGTATTCTTCGCGTTTCTTCTCTTTTCTATATTGAATCAATCATAAACGAGGATTCTGCACTCGTTTGTGATATCAATATCGTGTTTCGGGAGTTTTTCTGGACCTACATAAATAAATGTAAGAATTAACCATGTAAAATAAAATTAAGGGGAGAAAGAAACTCACGGTCTATATTGAATGTGCAAATTGATTTCTTATGATGATGTGGAGAATTCGAATGAGAATTCCCGAAATTATATAAAGTGGGATAGAACTTATTTTCGGTAAGTTTTAAAAATTGATATTATCATATCAGTTAATATCATATAAATCATACCTAAATAAAATAGAACTATTTTTGAGAGAATATTATAAAATAAATTATAAAATACGATAATAGAACTAAAAAAGGAAGTAAAATTTAAAAATTTTGTTAATTATAGATAAGTTGATTTGATTTGAAATTCAAATGAACTAAAATCACGTTTTTAGTTAAAAAGATACAATATTATCTTAGAAATATATGATTAAGTACAATTTTAGATAAAATTCCATATCAAATCTTTCGGACTTGATAACGTCGAAATCTGAAAGTTCGAAATACAAAAAATTGGCTCCATAAATGCCGATTTAATTGAAATATGGTCTTATAAAACTGTCTTCGTCAATGTGAGAACACTATTAAATAGATTTTTAAAAAAACCTATGGTTTAAGTTGTAATTAATGATTATCTATCAAAAGTAATGATAAGAAAATTGCAAATCTATTTTTTAGGCATAAAAAGAAATCAGATGGTTCCTTCAAAAGATATAAAGCTTGTTCTGTATGTGACAATCATTCCCAACAAATTGGAGCTGAATGTGGGGAAACCTTTAGGCCGGTGGTCAAACCCGTCATAATTCGGACTTTCCTGAGTATCGCAGTTTCTACGGGTTGGTCGATTCACCAACTTGATGTAAAAAAGGCCTTCCTACATGGACACCTTTAAGAAACTGTTTATATGCACCAACCCACGGGGTTCCACGACACTCGCTACCCAGATCATGTTTGTCTTCTGCACAGTTCTCTGTACGGTCTAAAACAGACACGTCACGCATTGTACCAACGGTTTAGTGATTACATACATACTATAGGGTTTAAACATAGCACCACTGATCACTTCTTATTTATTTACCACAACAGTCAGAAGTGTGCATTCCTTCTCCTATATGTAGACGATATCATCCTGGTGACATCTTCCAATGCTCTTCGGGGATGCTTTTTGCAATCTTTATCACATGAGTTCTCAATGAAGGACTTGGGGACACTTAGTTACTTCATGGGGATCGTTGTAACTCAGAGAAGTACTCGGATTTTTTTTCTCTCAAGAAAAGAATGCCCTGGAGATTCATGAAAAAGTAGGTCTTGCCAACTACAACATCTCGGCTACTCCTGTGGACACCCAACATAAACTGTTCCGACTCTCCTCTACCGGATGGACCTATCGACAGTTAGCTGGCACGCTCCAATATTTAACATTTACACGTCCGACTATATCTTAAGCGGTACAGCAGGTATGTGTTCATATGCACTCCCCTAACAATGCTTACATAAATGCCTTAAAATGGGTCCTTCTTTACATACGTGGCACCTCGTCTCTCGGTCTATACATCAGCCCATCGCCGTCCTAGTCACTTAGCGCTTATACTGACACCGACCGAGGTGGGTGCCCAGACACACGTCGATCCACTTCAGGGTACTGTGTTTACATGGCTGTTAATCTCTTATAGAGGTCTTCGAAACGGAAACCTATACTCAAGGTTGCAGAAGTCGCTAGGTATAAGGTCGGTCGACTGGGGAGTTGTGAGTACTCGGGCCTAGGCGGTGAGTACTCGGACATGGTAACTATAAATAAATTAAATTTCCAGAAATTATTTACATGTTCAAAGACTAATATTTATAACAAAATACGTGAACATTAATATATGTCAATAAATGTTCAACAACCAAGAGCATTATCACTCTTGTATAGTGACGGAACCAACTTTTTGTTTAATGGAGGTCATAATATAACGCATAACATTAACTCTGACCGGGTGCGCCTACCCTAGGCGGATTATAGAAAAGGCGCCTCGACAACCCACCACCTAGTGACTACTCGGCGAGTACTCGGACGTCTAGACCGATTTTTGCAACAATGCCTACACTTTCACGCTCCAGTGCCAAAGCTGAATACTGGGATGTTACGAACGTCGTTTAAGAAGTTTGTTGGCTTTGCATCCTCCTTCTAGAACTCCATCACTCACCTACGTAAGCTTCCATGGTCTACTATGACAATGTAAGTGTTATCTATTTAACACGTAATCGAGACCACCACCAACGTACAAAAAACATCAAAATGGTCATTCACTTCGTTAGAGAAAATGTAGCAAGGGGGCAGATTTGAGTGCTACATGTACCGTCACGACATCAGATTGCTAAAATGTTCACAAAGGATTACCACGGATTCTGTTTGAAGATTTCCGATCCAGTCTCCAACATACCATCAAAGACCCTCCAGTTTCAACCAAGTGTAATACTTTATATATTTTTAGTAAATATTGTAGTGATCAATTATATCATTCGGTACATATTAGAGATTTAGTAAAAAACTCTTGTATATTATATATATGGGTGATTAATGAGATATCAATGATTCACAAAACTTTCAGCAAATAAGCGGGGGAATTTATCTTGCAACGTACGCTCGCCTAATTAACAACACGTCTTCCAAAACTTAGTATCGTTTCCATTACCAATGCATTTACGGATCACATTAGTAAATTGTTGTAAGATGCAAATGGGTAATTTCAGTTAACTTTTATTTAGTTTTAATTTGTCATTTTCTAAACTTAAATAATTTTAAGTTTTATTAAAGTTGTACTATAACATCTAGAATTTTATAAATATGTCGATTTTAGTATAATACTACCATATAAGTTTTAAAGTTTTAAGAAAATATCTCTATGTATAATATGGGGAGGATTATGAGAAAACTCTTCCTTAGAAAAAAAACTCAAAAACTCTTTCACTTCTTTCTTTAGGAATTTATAGTTTATTCATATAATATATATATTTTAAATTGCACCATAATATTAATAACTTTGTTATCTTTACTATCATTTTGTTCTAATAAAAAAATTTATGTCGTACGTTTTTAAGTATTACATATAAGTACTAGTAGTGATGCTGCTGCATATATCTAGTATATTATATTATTAGTAGTGCTTGTATGCAATATAATTATATAAGTATTAAAGCTAAATTTTCTTTTCACTTTTTACTTTTGCTTTTTTAGATGTAAAAGCTAGAAAAATTATAAAGTTAAAAAAACTAAGTTTTTGTTTAAGAATAAAAAAAGTTTTTTTTAGTTTTCTCAATAAACAGAGTTTTCTCACTAACCCAACACACATATCACATATGTAATTATGCCCGTTTATCGATATGAACATAGATTGTGTAATTATCATATACGTTATACATGGTTGCGTAATATTATGATTCTAATTAATTATTTAACTAGATTAGAGCTTTCCTATTTTTCTCCCACTATATTCGGAAGAAAAAAAATTCATCCATAATGACTTTGATTTCAACAGAAATATCCAAAATAATTATAGTGAATGAAGTTACGGGTAATTAGACAATAAGATGCGCCGTAACCCCTTCGAAACGGTTTACATAAAGTCTCATCCAACTTTACATATAATTTGTTTCTATTAAATGTGAATATATATGTGTATATATTTGTGTAGTGTGTATGTGTATATATAGTGTTTCTAGAAGGATAGAGTAGGAAGTTGGTTAAATTATTAAAAGATGTAAAGGGAAAAAGAGAAGAAAAAGTGGAGATTGGGTACTGTGGTTGTGGGCTTTGGTTTACCTTCCACTTTTTTCTCCCCTAATCTTTTGGTGCAAGTTTAGGCACAAGTAGGGTTTATAATTGGGAGGTTGGTCACTATTTTATTGTTATTTTGCCATAATTTGCACATCACTTGTGAAGCCCCACATCACGTCACACACACTTCCTTTATTTCTCGGTTTACATACATATCTATCTTCTTAATGGATATAGAAATTAATTTCATCCATCAAGTTGTTTCCTTTCCTATTCTAGTGTCTCTTAACTTAATATTTAAATTTTCGATATGAATCATGCCTCAAAAATGAAAATGATAATTTCTCATTACAATCAATAAACTAATAGCGCGCTACAATTTTGTTTTTCTAAGTATTTTATAATTATATATATAATTACGATAAAGTAACCCACCCTTCAATAATCGTTTAAAAAGAATAATCAAAAACTAATTATTGAATCTGATACTCATTTTTCTGGTCATTACTCTACTTTTCAAATGCAGGGAGTATAAAACGATCTTTTCTAAATTCAAAAATATCAGTGATCGTCTGATCGACATTCATAAATCTCAGGGTCGGTCACAATTATATACTCTACACATAAATAGAAACTTCAGGATCGGTAGACCCCACACCCTAATTAGGTTTTTCCGTATATATGTTAGATATACATATACATACATGTGTACGTCTATAAGTATATGTGTAAACACATGCATTTAACACGTGTTTTTTTTTGTTTTAAAGATGTTTACAAGTTATTACTTGAGGACTTGAGGTATAAAGTAGTGTATGATATTTATGCTTGGTTTGAGCTAATATGTTTAGTGTCTGTCACTTCATTAGAAATAATTTTTGTAAAGAAAGTAAAGAAAAGGAAAAAAAATAATAAAAATATCATCTCAGCTCCTACATTGTGTCACTTTCCATTTTAAGTTGATAGGTCTACTAAAAGATTAAGAAAAACAGAGATTATTGTTCATACAGCTAAATTAAGTAATATCATCTATAACTCTTACTAGCCTATTACTTCATGACTATATTTTTATGGTATTTGTATAATAAAGGAATCAATATTGATATCTCTAATATTTGACAAAGCTGAAGATGGATTGTGATCAAGTTATAAAGATGAGGGTCAAAGTCCCATGATCGTGTCGATCAATAAAGAAGATAAGGTGACACGAAGTAGTTTGTTGAAGAGAAAATAACGTTTTAAGATAACGTGACACAAAGTAGCGTGTTGAAGAGAAAATAGCGTAGAAACACGTATAGACCGGGGATGATATATAATTCTCGAATTTTAACTAATATGTGGATTTTTCGATAAAAAAAAAACTAATATGTCAAGTTATAAATGGTTGTTACAAGACCCATTGTGGTTGTTTATACACGATTAAGTGTACTAATACATTTCATTTTTAGTATACTGCATATTATATATAATCATCCATGTTGCTTTTGTTATAGTTTATCATCATTATTACTGATATTCTTGTTCTCATTAAAATCATAATAAATTAACATCAAACTCCACCCTCACAAGTCACACGTATCACATATAGACCTTTGTAAATTGTAACTTAAACTTTGAACCATTCGGTTGAAAACTATAACAATACTATGATTTTATCATAAGTAATTATCACTATCACTATAATTTACCTTTTATTTAAGTTATCCTATAATAAAAATTGTTACTATCTGATAATCAAGTCAGTGGCGAAGCTTGAAAATATCAAGTGGGGGGTCGGGATCTAATTTTTTTCTTTTCACAACTAAATGGGGGGTCGAAACCGGAGTATATCGAAATTTTCTACACGAAAATCATACACCCCCTACATCGCAAAAAAAAATTCGGAGGGTCGGGCGCCCCTCCCTGCCCCTTAGAAGCTGCGCCACTGAATCAAGTTAGATAACCTGATTTGCATTTGATTAGTCACCGATTAACCTAAATGTATGCCGGTCTAAGTTTTTATTAGACAGACAACCTAATCTACTCGTAATAGTTAAATTCATCAAAATTGATCGATTGCACACAATAAGACTCAAACACTTACCCTTTGATAAAGGGAGTACGCAATTTACTAAAAGCAGTACAAATTTACTATCGGGGTAGTGTACCTGGAGTACAAATGAAAATAGATTTTTTTTAATAGCAAATCTCATATTTTCTAAAAAAAAAACAATACATTTGCAGGTTGGAGAATTTAAAATCCCAAACCTTTTGTTATGAGACAAATCACTTAATTATCAGAATGTCCTAAGAACACAAATGAAAGTATCTAACATTTCTAGGTATGGTTGATTGCTTGTTCCATAAGAAAAATGATGCAAAGTTTGGTAGCCTTAAAGAGTAAGTGGTTGGTATTACAATAATTAACCTTTAAAACCCTATATTGAACTAACCAACAAATAAACAATAGGGTAGGTTGTGCCTAATTCTCTTAAATGAGAAAGACGGACTTGCTCTTATATGAGAGTCACGAATTTATAATGTAACACTCATTATCAAAAGCTTTGTTTACTTTATACAAATTAACATAAGTGGATAATCACAAGAGAGTGGGTGAAAGAATGTTTTATTAGAATAGCCAATATTATTAAGAAAAAGAATAGCAAGGTGCTAGGATAAAAACGGAATCCAAAAGAAAAATTACACATGTCCCGACTTAATCAAAGTTTCTTCCCCTAGATCCAAAAGAAAGAGAGGTTTTTGATCTCCCCAAACACAATCACATTACTAAGATTCTTAGTTTTTATAAGTTATCTTATTGCGAGCTTTCCAAATTCCAAATCTTAATCTTTTTTTTTTTTTTTTTTTTTTTTTTGGTAAATCCATCATTTTTATTTAATTAATTAAACCGAAAGGTAACATACATGACCTAAGTCAACACGCAGGGAAGGCGGGCAACAAGCTGCGCCGCCAACCCTTTTTGAATAGCAAAACCTAACCGTATAAAAACAACATTCTTCATTCTAGAAGTTGCACTATTCCCGCGCATGACTTTTTGTATCCGGTTCAACATGGTCACCGCCTCTGACTCAAGATGCCCAAATGTGTCGAATGCGAAAGGAACAAACACATGTTGGTTTTCAATGCACGCTTTCTCATGTTTGTTAACCTTTCCAGCCGCTGCCCTGGACGCTGCCTGACCCGCTGAGAAGGAGCTGGCCCTCAGACCCACAAGGGGGGAAACCCCTGTTAAATCGACACAAGCGTGTTTCCCGTTCTGCCACCCAAAAACGAGTATGTCGGCCGGGCGGAGAGTTGAACGCCCATCCAGGGGGTCAGACAAGAAGTTAACAGGAGCTTCCTTCCTGGCCGAGATCCCAGCCCGCCTGAAGATGTCAAACAAAACGTCCCGAACCACATCATGTCGATATTTAAACCCCGGGAGCTCCTTGCAATGGACGGCGTGCTCCCCGAACGAATCCAAACATGCCTTGTTGCAGACGGGGCATTTCTCATCCACGGGGAACAGGGGAACCATGAGGCGATACTTGAGAATGGCCCGGTATTCGACAGGCGACATGTGTTGCCCCAGCCCGTCAATGGGGAGAGCGTGGAGGAAGTCTTGTGCATGTGGTTGTCGGAGGCATTCCCAAACGGCCTTTTGCCTGACTGTCATCTCAAAAGTTGCTTCCATCTCGAGCGTGGTTTTACCAAAGAGGGCATTCGCCAAAATGTGTTGGGCTTTTGGTGGGGCGGTGTCCTTATTGGTGAAACCGCTCAGATCAAAGCCCGGTAAAATGTCATGAAGACCAGCCAGAGCATTCTCGTAGTCGGGGCTCATACCGCAACCCCCGCACTCCCTAATAAAGCACTAAAATGGTTGTCACATATCTTTATTTTAAAGGGTCCACATCACCACTGTCATATGTCAAACTCATAATCAATTACAAATTTAGTAAATCACTAATTAAAAAATAATTACCAATTTTATCAAACATAATAAATTTCTTTAATTTAACAATTTGTCAAACATAATAAACTCCTTTTAAGAAAATTAATTAATAATTTGTCAAACATAATTTATTAGATTATCATTTGATGTTTTATAAGGATTTTACGTCAATCATAATTTTAAAATATCGTAATTGTTTTTTATTTGTATTTATTTAATATCATGAAAATAAATCCAGCCTGTGTAATACACGGTCTACTAACCTAGTGTATCATAAAGTAGACATAAAGATACCGAGGTGAAATAGGGCGGGCTCTGAAAACATTAAAAATTTTCTAGGACCTAGGCAAGACAAAAAAATAGGCCCTTAAAATATAAAGTTAAAAAATTCATATATAAAAAGTCAATAATGCAACGAGAGTTGTAATAACAAAAGAAAACCCATCTTATGATGGCTAAATGCCTAAATTTAGCTCATTTTCTACTTTTTTTTCTTTTACGTTCCTCACCCCGGAATATAAAAACGCTAAAAGAAAAACATATATAATAGAAAGAAAATTAAATGTTAATGCTATAATAAGAAAACCAAAATGAAGAATAAAGAACAAAAGGTTAAAACATTGGATATATACAAGAAGATGGGTTCATCGATAACAAAACACGGGAAGAAAAGAGAAAAAATGATAGAAAGAAAGATTAGCAAAAAGTTTCGAACTTGAAACCTCATAGCCAAAAGAATCTCCAAACTGTAACGGTATTTTTAAAAGAACATCTAAACTATAATAGAATTTTAGATCATCTTTACATGCTTAAAACTACCTGTTCATTTCTTTATACACAAAGAGAAAGTGTTTTTACCATCTTAAAGTTTTAGTTTTAATTTAATTTAACCACTCATTTCTAAGATCTTTATAAGTGAATTATAGATACATAAGCTCTTGAATTGTTGACACAGATTTTGACCAAGTTTTATTATTTTTAAAAAGTTGATACTTCCTAGGCCTAGTTTTTTATTCAAGATAGAAAAAAAAAGGATAAAATGAAAAGAAAAAAAAAAGATAAAATGAAAAAAAAAAACGGAAAATACAAGTTTTGAACATCCGCCGCTAACGTTTTCAAACAAGACTCTTATAGTTAACCTACAAGGGCATTTTGTTCATATTTATCAAACGATTTATAAATAATATTAACGGCTTACTCTATATATATAAAAAAGTTTCTAAGAATTCTGGGCCCTTCGAAATGTCTGGTCCTAGGCGGTCGCCCATCCTGCCTAGACCCGAGGCCGGCCCTGTCAAATAATGTGATGAAAATAGGAAATGCATGCATTGAAAGTAATGGTATAATCATATATACCCTTCTAAAATCATCTTAGTTATATTAAACCGTCTTCAAATGAAAGATTATATTGGTCTTAAAAGAAGTTATACTAAACTAGGTAGTGAGAACTAATTACCATCCACGGATTCATAAACACAAATAAGTGCAATTGGACTTGACCATAATGTTTTCATACAATGAATAAGCACGTGTTAAACTAATTATATCTGCTATTATATACAAGTTTTGTACGTATCACTATGACTAGGATGCCCTAATTAGGCCACCACTAGCAAAATTTATGTGGAAAAATCACATGGTCATTTTGATCGATTTGCAACGGCTAAATGGTTATACTTCTATAAATAACTAACTATTTAATTGGGAGGTGGTAAGGCTTTGCCTACCTGGAGGTCCTGGGTTCAAACCCAGGCATTGACAGTTATTTGGTGATTTATGGGGTTAGAATAGGAGTTTGTAATAGTTTAGCCGTTTAAAAAAAAAAAAAAAAAAAAAACTAACTATTTTTTTTTTTGAACAGCGCATATATTAAGAAACGGGAAACCACTAGCAAGCCGCTAGAGGCCCCTAAACAAAGACAACATTACAAAGAAAAGGAAGACCATTCATGCCAAGTAACGGCCCGGTCATTACAACGATTACAATACCAAACATAACTCCACTTTTTAATCTCCGAAATCACCCGGTAAATCGAAGGAGGTCGATGATTAAAGATCACCAAGTTTCTTTCCATCCATAAACACCAGCATCCAGAGAGCATAACAATTCTAATAGCGTTCTTTTTCCAAATTGGGGCCGTCACATCTTTATACACCTCCAAAAGATCAGCAATCGAGAACGCAAAAATCGGGGGGATCCTACACCATTGGGCAATCGATTGCCACACCAGGTCCGAAAAAGCGCAACCGGTAAGAAGGTGGTTAGCATTCTCCAAACCCTCATTACATAACCCACAACTTGTGTTACCCACTGTACAGTTACGAGAACATAAGCTCACTTTCGTGGGCAGCTTTTCCGAGAGAGCCCTCCAAACATGGAGGTTAACTTTCAAAGGAACCAGCTTACACCAATCAAAAGGAATGACCTCTCCATTGAACGACGCCCTTAAAATCAAATCTTTTAAATTTCGGACAGAAAACTGCCCACTGTTGTCACCTTTCCAGCGCCACGAGTCGTTCTCCATCTCCATCAGTTCAGTGAACTGAATGTTCAGATTAACCAGCTCCCTAACCGACTTGCAAATGGCCTTCCAAGTGCCCGCAATACCCGCATGAAGAGGTAAGAAGTCAGTTCCATCAGCCCTGCCATGTATGCTCCAAATCACCTGTCTCCATAAACCGTTGGCCTCCACCTTAAACCTCCAAGCCCATTTAGCAAGGAGGCAAGCATTAGACGTCTTAAGAGGAACAAGACCCCAGCCACCATCCTCTTTTCTTCGAGTGATAATGTCTCTATTAACCCAGTGGATCTTCTTGCGGTTTGACATACCACTCCAAAGAAATTTAAAGCGAATACTTTCGAGGGTGTTAATAACGTTTTTGGGGGCCCGGTATAGAGAAAAATAGAAGGTCGTTAATTAGCTAGATTGTTTAGTCAAAATGGTCTATTTTTCCTATTTATTCATACACCTTTTTTATTTTCACAATTACAAAAACATGCGAAGCATAATTGATAGACATGCATGACCAGCCTTATTTAATATGTATCTAATTCTTTGTTATTTATACGTTCATTAAAACTAGCTAAACTGATCAACGACGACTTTATAATACATATGCATTGAAGAGTTGCATGGTATGGTTGGATGGAGGTAGGTACCGGTAATAATCAAAAGACTAATAGTATGGTGAGGGCCAACAAATTAGTAGGTTGTGGGTAGACTTGTTGGTGGGAGTAGTGGTGCTAAATGGCTTGTGTTAGAGGGTCCAACTTTTTTATTTTTTGAATGATGATTTGGATCACTAACGGAGGCTGAAAGGCCTCCCGTCCGATCATCTTCAACTCCAACCATTGGTCATAGTAACTGGCACGTCTCATAAGGAAAGCTCGTACATCAGTCCTACACACAACTGTCACCAATTCAGGAAAAAACTGGTCACTACAAAAAAAAACCTCTGGGAGGATCGAACCCATGACCTCTCAGTCACAAGCCTATCCACCCCTCCATGTCCATTCAGCCAAAGCCCAAGGACAGCGGGTCCAACTAAACATATGAATTAGAAGACCGACACGAACCTAAAGATCATGTCAGATATATAGCTAAAGACAATAACAATATTTACGAGTTGACATGAACACTATCTTTTTATCTAATTTTTTTTGCATAGTAAGAAATATTCAAAACTAAAAAGTTACCACTAAAAATACAAAGGCGTGTGTGTATATATATATTGAGAGGTTATTGTGAGAAGTTTAGTTTTACTTGAAACACCCGAGTTACAACTAATAACATTATCGTTAAAAAGGAAGCTCCAACGGAATTTGGTCCCAGAAAATTTCCATAAAGTAGCGGTGTTTTGAATGTTAATTGCTACAAAAGTTAGCATTTCATGTTTTCATTACGTATCCAAATATTTTAAAACACCACACGATCTTAAACTTGTTCCACCATTCAAAATGACATCAAGTGTTTGAAAATCATCACAAGATCACCAATTAAAATTCGTTATCAAAACAACTTCAAGCGTTCGGTTCTTGATCAACTCGGAGAATCCAGCTATATCTTACGTTTACCTGCATTTTTACCACTAACCCGTTAGTGTTTAATGCATTAGAATGGTTATATGAACATTAAAATACAAGAAAGGGGCCAAAAATGACACTTTTTAAGCTTGGCCACCGTAAGCTACGCTGCCATAAAAATGAATCATACCATTAGATCTTCAATTATATATATATATATATATATATATATATATATATATATAGAGAGAGAGAGAGAGAGAGAGATAGAGAGAGAGATGATCATTTGAGAACCAAATGGTTTTGAGAACATTTAAAAACTATTCCGAGCCACTAGTTATATATAAAGAAATCTCCCCCGGGAATTTGAGTAACCCCCCCCCCCCCCCTGAAAATTAGTGGTCTAGAATGGTTCTCAAAACCAACTGGTTCGGATGAGGTTCGGAATGATGAGGTTCGGAGGAGGTTCGGAATGATCAGGTTCGGACGAGCTCTGCCCCTTGGACCCCGCCAGGGGCTGCCGCCCCTTGGACCCCGCTTCTCGGGGGCACTGCCCCCGAACCCCCGTTAGGTGGGAATTTCAAAGAAGCGGATCAATTATCGAGTTTACCCTTGATTTGGTAGTTGTGGGGTGTTATGTTTGAAGAAAATCCAGATTTTGATACTTGTTACGAGTTAGTGATCGAATTTTAAGAAATGAGTTTGTGGGTAGTCATTGTTCTTGATGATGGATAGAGATTCAAGAACGGGTGTTTCTGATGATGGACAGAGATTCGGAGACATGGTTATGATTACTTGGGAACGTTTGTCGGAGATTATCTTTCTACACAAACTGAAGATTAAATGAGATTAAAGATTCTGTTGTGGGCCACTTGAGTTTATCATATCACTAAAAACATGCGGGGTTGGAATCATAAGAAATTGAAGGTTTGAATATGTCACTTATTTAGGGGGAAATTGGGGACCCTAAAAACTTTCAAAGTTTCATAATTGAAAAAGTGAATATTCGAAAACAATCAGTTCAGGGTTGATGGTGATTTTTGATCTTCATGGAAAGGTGGTGTATTCTGATGTCCGTGCAAACCGATATGTCAAAGTCTTCGGTTATGGTTTGGAACTCTTTTTCATTTGCCCGATACTTTCTTGAGTTGTGAAGACTTGGTCAGATTCCAGTCTGCAACGAGATATACGTTTACCGGAGTAATATATTGGGATAGATTTCATGCTGAGGGGGAATTTCCAAGATTGAAGATGCTGATTGGTTCTGTTTTCATAAAGATCAGAATGTATTACAATTTGGTGAAGATTAAAGATTGTTGTCAATATGTAGTGATGTTCGGGTATCTTTACAAATTCTGGATACAACTGATGAAGTGAACCTTTATCATATATGGCGGTTCCAGTTGGATGGTTATGCTTGAAGCTAGGGGGAACTTTATTGGTTGTGGAGATTGTATAGAATGGTGAACTGTTTTTTGCATGTCTGAAGTTCAGTCAAAGGGGAGTTTGCTAAAGATAGAGACGTCTACAGCAAGCTGACTGAAGATTGCTAGAAGATCAAAGTATGGATTCGACAGTAACGTCCAAGGGGGAATTTGTTGATACATGAACCTTGTGTGGCCGTTACTGTTCGAATTGTCAAACAGATTGAGTTGACTGAGACATGAACTGAGGTCCGAACCCTAGCCGAACTCAAGGTTCGGAGTCGTCCGAACCTTGGACGAACTCCAAGTTCGGATGGAGTTCGGACAGGGTTCAGAAGTGCCCAGTTCGGACAGAATTGAAATGTATAAATAGTTTCGTCTTTGTTTTTCATTGTAAGTTTCTGTCCAGAGTATGTCCAGTTCATTGTGTTGAGAGGGGAGGTTCTGTCCAACCTCCCCCGGAGCTTAATCGTTTGTATACTTCTTCGGTTTATGTAATCATTCAACACGATATATAACAAAACTTCTGTCTCGATATTATCTACCATAGAATCGATCCGTATATGTTTTTTCAGATTTCGTGCTCTAATTGTTTTGGCCGTTTTCGTTTAGTAGTTTGTGTTGAGTTAGTGACGTAGTAAGCATAGTCATTAAGAGTTGGCTTACTTTACTTTTCAATTTCCAGTATTAACGAATTTAGTAATTAAGGGAGATGGTGGTGTAACATGAATAGTTGTATAACATAGTTTTTAGGTCATACACTAGATACTTTAAGAGTTTGGGTTGTTACGCATTTCCCCTTTTTATAGATAACATTATAGCAATGCAACTGTTTTGTGTGACCGGGTTATTCCCATGACAACACTCAAGTTGTAAAATCTCGTTTTTAAAAGCAATCATCAATTCTCACTATACATATGAACACTATCATTATCTTATGGTTCCACATTCGTGTAACACCCTACCCGCTAATATTATAGGTTTAACTTCTTAAAAATATGAAAGCCAGACAATTTCGCTTCCATTACTTACTAAATGGGATAAATTACGACATTGTTCAAAACATTTTTAACATTAAAACCACTTCATAATCAGACTTAGCTTCGAAACGTGTTACTACGAAATCCACCAAAATATCAACATTCAAAAACCATGATGGTGTTCGATTCCCAAAAGCTTCATGCTCAATCTTCGCACCGCTTCACCTATTCATTCCCTGCCATTAACACCAGTAACACGTTATTATTAATGGCATATAACAAACCAACCCACTACACGACCCTCAAATGCAAGAGAAATAATAAAACTTTCATTTTAAGTTCCAAGCATATCGCTTGAAACAACAGTCAAACTAGGCGATACGCTTGATAAATCAAGCGTATTGCTGATTAAGTTGCTCCAAGCGATACGCTTGGAGCAGGATTTCCAGCGATCAAGTTGTTTTCTTCTAAATTTTTAGAAATTTCCAGCCATTCCTCCAAACTCTTATTCCAACCTCTATTCCACCATCCTATACATTCCTGGAGTGTACACTCCATAGATTTTAACTTCATACAACATCAAACACTAAGAATCCTGGAGTATAGAATCCATAGATATTAACTTTATACAACATCAAACACTAAGAATTTCATCTTAGATAACAACATCATTTAACACAAAGTGTCCAACCCGTTGACCTGTTAACCATCATCTAACGGCAATTTCATCCCTATAGCTTCTAACCAAATTCATCACAATCTAATTCATGTACGTATCATACTTCTTATGCAAAAACATGAATCACTCAAAAATAAGCTATTGAAATGATACATTTAATTTCACCTATTCATTATCTACCATGTTCAACCTTTTTTATAATTCCATCTATCTGTTGACACAATGACTTGTGCCAAGTTTACACTCTCCCAAAGGTGTAATTAATAATTTGGTTATTTCTAACCACATCTCAATCCAAGAACTCTTGTATTACCTCCATTTCCACCTTAAACCCATACGGGTTCATTTTCTTCTAACCCAAACCGGGTCATTTAATTCGTTCACATCTTAATTTCAGTCATGGGTAAATCCATGACTAGGTTCACTCACATAAAGCTCGTCATCACACACATTTACTTCTAACTAGAAATTTGTGACTTTTACCATCACATAACATTTAGACCAACACCCTTATGTTACCTCAATTGTTAAGCTTTATCCTTTCCTTCACGCTTTTGTGTAGAGCTTCCACCCGCTTCACCTATACAATTTGCTTACTTGAATTAACCAATCAATCCATCATAAATATCATCACATAACATACTATACCAACCAATTGAGGTTAATTCAACCTAATAAAATTTCTCACTTTCTTTCAGGCATTTCCACAAACACCTTGTAGGCATTCATCATGTTCTTACTGATAGGAACTTTATTAATCTTAACACACAATCAAGGTTTCCTATGCTTAGAATAATCATCCTAACCTCCCTAACCCCCCATGGAATTCGATTTCTATGAGTTTGGTTTAGACCCCCATTACAACCTCTAGCAATTACCTATAATTTCACTCATGCAACCTAAAAACAAGCATAGTCTAACCATATAAACACATACTAAACGAGTTTACTTCATCAATATTTAATCAAGATTCATAACATCACCACATCAAGATAATCACTTACTTGAACAAAAACCAAGATAAGATGAGAAATTTGTGATCTAGATGACTTCCTAGCCCCGATTTCGTTCCCTCCACCCTTAATTCTTCCCCCAACACTATCAATTTGGTGATTTGAGCAAGACCCTAGGTTTCTACTGTTGGGTTACGACAGTGGTATTCGGGTCTCGGTAATAGCAATTTTTTTTTTTTTTTTTTGGAAATAATTATTTACAATAAATAATTATTAAACGATTACCGAATAAATAGTAAATTAAATTTGGATAATTAAATTAACAATTAATTTAATAGGCAGCGGAAAACGTTTTAATTTACTAACGCGAAAACCAGATAATTAGCGTAAACCTAAAACAACAGGATTCGACAATCACCAAACGCGCAAACACCAAAAACGCGTTTTAATCAAAACGCGACATAATATAAATATGAACATTCAATTAAATCTAAACTAACTACGAGTTTAGATATACCTGAGCGGTGATTCAAACAGACGTTCGAGACACCGAAAGTCAACGGGTGACGCTAGGGTTTCACAGAACGCGATTCGTCTGACGAATCTAGCTTTCCTCGCAGATGCGGATTTTCAACGCGGTGAATCAAGCACCGAGAAAATCTCGCACGTCGGATCAGGCGCGAACTAGGGTTTCGCGGACGACGTCGGAACACGCGTGAGACACGGTTCGCGACTAAGGTTGTCGGCGGTGGAACCGGCGACGGCGAGGAGGGCCGGCGGCTGACAAGGCGGCGGCGAGGTGCGACGAAGGCCGCGGCGGTGAGCGGCGGTGGGCTGCAGTCGGGCTGCAGGCGGCGGCGGCTCGGCTTCGGCGGGCTGCTGCTGCGGTGGCTTGATCGCGGCGAGCGGCGGCGACCCGGCGGCTGCGGCGGCGGCGATGGAGGATGGCGGACGGCGGCGGCTTTGTGAGCGGCAGTCGGCAGCGGTGAAACGACAGGGCGGCGACGGTGATCTAGGATTAGGGTTCTTGCCAACAAGTCGTCGGAGAACGAGGAGGCGGCGGCGGCGGGGTGGCCGTCGGCGTCGGAATCGCGAGAGGGTGGAGGGGAGGCCGAAATCTTTCACTGACTGGATTAGGGTTTCTCCTCCCTTAATCAGTTATATTTATAACTGATTTAATTTCCTTTTAGCCCCTCGATTTTACCTAATCCTTAATCGAACCATTTGATTTCTTAAATTAACATTTAAACCTTTAAATGTTTGTCGCTTGCCGAGTATTAGTCAAACTAATAATCTGTCTATTCTCGTCCATGACGTTAGTAACGATATTTAACGTTTTTGTCGCTTAATTAATCTTTATGATTAATATTGATTTAAGTAATTAATTATGTATCGATTAAACTATTTAATAAACACATAATTAATCTTTCTGCGAATTTGCCGGTTATATAGGTAAGCGGTCTTTAATACCCGTTGCCTCCGGTGTAACTCTTACGGGTCTTAACCGGGTCGGGTACTTGATTTAGTCGGATCTGGACATCTAAATCCAACAGTCTCCCACTTGGACTGATCGCGACTATCAATCAAGTTACAGTCAGAGGTGCTCTAGCTACACGTGGCTGTCCCAACCAGTCATGACACTTCAAGTCAAAACAACCAAGGCATATCATTAAACTTGTGATATAGTTTAGACTTATGGTATTTGTAAAGTCATCAGATCCTTTCTGTATGTGACATCAATCGAACTAGAGACATGGATCATTTCATTCTCTTTGTGTTCGATTATTGTATTCCTCGTTTTACTGTTCGAAGTGGTCCAATCAAACACACAGTAAGTTTGGGTAAGGCCTTACACTTTACACTTGGAACTAACGAGAGGGCCCATGATGTCGACCTGTTGCATTGAAAAATGCAAGAGCACAGAATCCCATGTTGACTACATACAGCTCCCACTAAGCTTCAGATCCATTCCCAAAAGTAACCGTTATGGCTGGCAGTTACGCGACAGCGTTAAGCTACATTCAAAGAATGTTCTTTGGCAAACGGGAGGTCGCTCATGTGTCTCAGGTCTAAGGATACCGTTGAGTATACCATTAATCAGATTTATCTTATGCTAAGATCCATGAAGACAATCTGATACGAGTTACGTCCCGACGTCATTCTCCAACGAGGCCTTGTGAGTCTGGATGTCAACACCTTGAGTCCAGAGTCAGAATAGTCTTGCTTCAGGCGTTGCTCCCGCAATGTCTGATCGACTACGGACTTTTAGAATATTAACGAAATATTCATGGATGATAAAACGTATAAAATTCGAACGCGTTACGCAGAATTCAGACTCTCGTCTAACAACTTAGAGGAGGCCGAATGATATGGTGCAAACGAAAATGTTCGACATCCAACACTAGAATCGAATATCGAAGTGATGCAGAATTCGTGTACTCAGTAGTAGACTAATTTCGCTGATCTAGCCCGATCGCGGAAATTGTGGATTCGCTATCAAATGCTCGTATTTCGATTTAGAATTGCCAATATCTGTTGTTTCTTGAGATTCAACGTTTATCTTGAACAGAGAATCTTCTTAAGTGAATCGAACTTGTGATAATGGAGTGCCCTTGGTAAGCACATATATAACTGTGTTATCACGTGAGCATGTTAACCGACTATTTATAGAGTCGAATTAACCCTTTGAATGTTTTATAGCATTCTTAGTTCAGATTCAATCAAGTTGGCTATTAATGTTCAACGAATATAATTCGTACTCAGTTGATGAACATATATTCCCTCATCAGTGTTCAGCAGTGATGATGTGATTTTCCATCTATGGCGTAACATCTTACGGCAACATTCTATGCAATATTCAAGTATTGGATTCATGTCTACATCATATTTAGTATGATTTGAACTGTTTCAAGAGATTGATCGCGTATGGTTGCTCAGTCATATCACGATCAATACTTAACATTATCTTGAAACTTATAATTGATTGAGGTGTCATTTAAAGTTTCAACCCAGTAAATTTAAATGATCTTTGGATCGGCAATTGATCGTTATTCCAGTAAGGATCTATGGCGATGCTCCCACTTGCTTGAGGCAGATTGACATTCCTATCTTCATCTTTCTTTCAAACCGTGTGGATATTGATTTTTACGCAAAAATGCGACAATCAATTTCCGTTCTCAAGAACGAAAAAGCTCGACTCCGTAATTTACGGTACGGAATTCGAATGCTTAATATCCAGATGTTATGACTTACTCATAAGTTCAAAAACGATTGTCAAAGTCTTTTCAGAGTTCGATAGCATGAAGATGCGTTCGTCTTTGATTGTTTGAAAGTGTCTCGTGATGATCGAGATGATGATTTATTCTATCGGACCCAGGGGTCCGACACTAGAGGATGTTTCCTTATTCAGGTAAGGTTAAACATGCCAACTCTAATTGGAATGTCAATATGTTCTGCTGCGCAACAATCCATTGTTGGCGAATCATTATTTATCTGGCTCGTCTCGTTTAGATGCGAGAGTTGCTTTACATAGTCCAGTGACTTATCTGAGTCACTTTATTTCAGATATTTAGAGATCTGCCTTTGGACATGTAACTTCTAAATTCCATTTTCGCAAGATACAGGTCTTGGGATTGGAAGTCAGATATGCAAGTGATGTTTGAAGGGGCGTCATGGTTACAAAATGTAAAGGACTTGGTGGTGGCAGGTCATTAGTCTTGTGTTTATTAGTTTCAAGTTGAAACTTTGAATCGTTATACAAAACACTTAGTGTATGTCGGATTCAAAACACATGTGAGTACAACTCTTGTAGTCTTAAGACTTTCAAGATGTGTTTAGGTATATACATTTAATGGTAATGTGCACCAAAATTGGTGTGACCATACTACAATATTGTAATCATCAGGTGATTATTCCTGTAGCAGCTCGGCTGGTGCATCGAACTCATATGAACAAACGTCTGCTAGAAGCAGAGGATTGATATGTTCACTAGGTTGTAGATCGAAAGGGTGATCTACAATTTGTTCGTTTTGATTTAATATTCTTGACGTCATATGGTTCAAAGTCGTGAGACTTTATGAACTATTATTGCGTCGTGCGTAGATTCGTAACAATTACGATATACGCTTAAGGCATTATAGCTTTGATGAGACATGATAATTATAGAGTTATCATGTCGCATTTAAGCTAGCCTTAATTAAATCAAGTGCACCAGGCTATAAGATATGTTGTTATGGGATTTTAAATTTAATCTAACAAAAGGTTGAATCAAATTCAAAGTAGATTAAAATAATCATGTATGTTTCGAAAATCAACCATTGTCAAAACATGTCACAATCAAAATCCAGAGAAAGCAATTTGTTCATCCTGGAGAACAGCCAGGGAAACCAAACAAAACAAGTTGTTTCTAAAACACCAAGAATTGTTTTAAACCAAACTCAAAACACGAACTTTATTTAGGTGCGAAAGTCGCAGAGCAGCTCAGTGTCGCTTTGGTTTGCTTCCTTCAGCTTCATGCACCTACAAAATGTAAAGTATGTCAAACATATATTTTGTAGGAATAAGTGAAGCATCATACAACATGAACTTATGTGTATACCTGAGGAATTGCCCGGTTGGGCTTTTCCGTTCTTCACCTTCGCAAGGTATTCTGGGCAGTTTCTTTTCCAGTGCCCCATCTTGTGGCATTCAAAACACTCGCGCTGTTCAGGCGGTGGTGCCTTGGTTGCCTTAGACTTGCTTTTCTGGGAGCTTCCAGACGCTCTGGGGACAGCTGCCTTGCCTTTCTTCTTGTTGCCACGCCTACCCTTCTTTACCTCGGGTTTCTTGACGCCACCTGATCGGATGGTGAGGACATCGGGTGCCTTGCCGTTAACAAAATTAACTTCAGCGGTTTTAAGCATACCGTGAAGCTCAGTCACTGACTTTACCATGCTATGCATGTTAAAGTTCACCCGGAAAGGAGTGAAGGCACTGGACAGTGAGTGAAGAATTAGGTCAGTCGCCATTTCGGCGGGTATGACGTAATTCAGCTTTGCTAAACGGTCGATGTAACTCTTCATCTTCAGGACATGAGGGCTGACAGGAGCGCCTTCGGCCATGCGACAACTAATAAGTGTCACAACGGTGTCATAGCGTTCCTGTCGGGCCTGAGTTTCAAACATGCCCCTCAGATCACCGATCATCTGAAAAGCCGTCCTGTCAACCATGTTTTTCTGAATCTCAGATTCCATGGTGGCTAACATAAGACATGCGACATTTTTGGCATTTGTACGCAATGTGTTATGGGCGTTTCGCGCCGCTTGCGTGTCAGCTTCAGGTTCCTCAGGAACCTCAGCATCTAACACGGTTTCCATGTTAGCCATTTTCAGGACGATTTTCAGATTTCTTTCCCAATCGAGAAAGTTGGCGCCATTAAGTTTCTCCTTCTCAAGGAGAGACTTGAGATGGAAAATCTCTTGGTTTGCGCGGTTAGCCATCTGAAACAACAGGCAAATGTTTTAGTGTTTCGATGTTTGATTCGTATTCAAGGATGGCAAGCTAATCTTGAATAGGAATTGGGAATTCAGTTAGTTAGATAATTTCTCCAGACAGCGTAAAGTGCTTTCAAAACTTCTAAGTAACTGAATGGACAACGATTGTCACTTGTGACTATCACAACTCCCATTATGGGGCTTTCGCGAATGGATCAACGAAATACGTTTAGCCCCATCTATGCCGATTTTGTTTACATGCCGACCAGAGGTACGGTGTTGAAATACTCCAATACCAAAGGTGCATGTAAAGAAAATAGTAGTTGTCCTAAGCGGTCAGTGTGAGCGTACGGTGTTGAAATACTCCAATACGCTCACCTTGGAAGATACCCTAAACACCACGTGCGGTGTTGAAATACTCCAACACGGATGCATCGGTAAATATGTTCCAAGTTAGACGCGACTTAGGATGGCATAGACTACCGGTTTTAGGCTTACCAGATAGGATTATTAGGTCATGTTTTAATATTAAATGTGACGACAGATTTTATGAATCCTATCTCACTCGAGACGATCAATTGAATAACCTAAGTATTAATGATCTACGTGTCGCGAGACGATAACCAATTTCCTTTTGAAGTTCGATTACTTTATCGAAAAATCCGAATTTAATGTCGAATTAAATTGGTTAATAAAATTTTTATGAAGTCGTAATGAAATTAGGACTTTTATTAATTGATTGAAAAATTAGTTTTAAAAACTAAGTTTGGGTTTTAAGTTGGCGTGTTAATCTAATTAAGACAAGCAACCAAAAACAAGCAAACACACATGTACATATTCGGCCATGCAGGGCGTTCGATATTGTCAGAGCCTATGACAATATCAAATAGGGCAAGGGACATAAGGTAAATCAACCATGTGAATAGAAAACTCCCTGATTGACTTAGTTGCTCCCACTGGCTTTAACAAGCTCCTGCGAGTCATCCAGAAAACGTCGGTCTTGTTTTGACTACTAGCCATTTTCGAAAATCCCATAAAGGGATAATACCAAATGGGTCTTGTATCAAGCTCGTCTCGTTCGTCCAGGCGAATGTGAGCGATTACAAATTTAAAATAAAACTATTTTATTTTAACTAATTACAACTTTGAACCCAGTAAAAGTGGGCCAAACCAAAACAAAACTACATGGGCCTAATGGGCCAAACCATAACGCATTCATGACAAAACAAATGTGGTCGGGCCGAATATGTACGAAAGATAATTCAACCAATTGTATTGAATCGGATTATGTTTAGTGGAACCATGTCGACTAAATATATACAAAGGGCGATTCAGTCAATTTCGCGACTTTCGAGTTCAGAACCCCAGTTCGCGAAAGTATGCCGGTTTAAAATGGACCGGCCTGGGTTTGCGTGTGGTGATCAAGGCTCTGATACCACTGTTGGGTTACGACAGTGGTATTCGGGTCTCGGTAATAGCAATTTTTTTTTTTTTTTTGGAAATAATTATTTACAATAAATAATTATTAAACGATTACCGAATAAATAGTAAATTAAATTTGGATAATTAAATTAACAATTAATTTAATAGGCAGCGGAAAACGTTTTAATTTACTAACGCGAAAACCAGATAATTAGCGTAAACCTAAAACAACAGGATTCGACAATCACCAAACGCGCAAACACCAAAAACGCGTTTTAATCAAAACGCGACATAATATAAATATGAACATTCAATTAAATCTAAACTAACTACGAGTTTAGATATACCTGAGCGGTGATTCAAACAGACGTTCGAGACACCGAAAGTCAACGGGTGACGCTAGGGTTTCACAGAACGCGATTCGTCTGACGAATCTAGCTTTCCTCGCAGATGCGGATTTTCAACGCGGTGAATCAAGCACCGAGAAAATCTCGCACGTCGGATCAGGCGCGAACTAGGGTTTCGCGGACGACGGCGGAACACGCGTGAGACACGGTTCGCGACTAAGGTTGTCGGCGGTGGAACCGGCGACGGCGAGGAGGGCCGGCGGCTGACAAGGCGGCGGCGAGGTGCGACGAAGGCCGCGGCGGTGAGCGGCGGTGGGCTGCAGTCGGGCTGCAGGCGGCGGCGGCTCGGCTTCGGCGGGCTGCTGCTGCGGTGGCTTGATCGCGGCGAGCGGCGGCGACCCGGCGGCTGCGGCGGCGGCGATGGAGGATGGCGGACGGCGGCGGCTTTGTGAGCGGCAGTCGGCAGCGGTGAAACGACAGGGCGGCGACGGTGATCTAGGATTAGGGTTCTTGCCAACAAGTCGTCGGAGAACGAGGAGGCGGCGGCGGCGGGGTGGCCGTCGGCGTCGGAATCGCGAGAGGGTGGAGGGGAGGCCGAAATCTTTCACTGACTGGATTAGGGTTTCTCCTCCCTTAATCAGTTATATTTATAACTGATTTAATTTCCTTTTAGCCCCTCGATTTTACCTAATCCTTAATCGAACCATTTGATTTCTTAAATTAACATTTAAACCTTTAAATGTTTGTCGCTTGCCGAGTATTAGTCAAACTAATAATCTGTCTATTCTCGTCCATGACGTTAGTAACGATATTTAACGTTTTTGTCGCTTAATTAATCTTTATGATTAATATTGATTTAAGTAATTAATTATTATGTATCGATTAAACTATTTAATAAACACATAATTAATCTTTCTGCGAATTTGCCGGTTATATAGGTAAGCGGTCTTTAATACCCGTTGCCTCCGGTGTAACTCTTACGGGTCTTAACCGGGTCGGGTACTTGATTTAGTCGGATCTGGACATCTAAATCCAACATCTACTTCCTCTCTTCCTATGGTCGCGAACATGGTATGTCTGAGATGAATTCCCAAACTCAAATTTTCATCTAATAATTAAATTACATCAAGCCCCGTTTAAGTTTCATAGCTTTATTAATTCTAGCCAAATCTAATAATTTCCACTAATAGTTCTTCAACTTCCATTCTTATTTTATTAGTCACCAAAACCTAACTAAGAAATAATATTTTCTACCCAATAGGTCGAGTTTTTTAATTATCACGCATCTCAAACTAAGAACTACCGATATAATAATATTAAAACAAAAACGAAATTTTCAGGGTGTTACAACTCCACCCCCTTAAAGGGAGTTCCGTCCTCGAAACTATAATACGTACCAAAAAGATAAGGGTAATATCTTCTCATTTCCTCTTCGAACTCCCATGTAGTGCCCGATAATTTTTCAGTGCTCCCACTTCACCGTCATTTGATCAATTTCCTTAT
The DNA here is from genome assembly GCA_039602395.1 of Deinandra increscens subsp. villosa. Taxonomy (NCBI): domain Eukaryota; kingdom Viridiplantae; phylum Streptophyta; class Magnoliopsida; order Asterales; family Asteraceae; genus Deinandra; species Deinandra increscens. Next base: position 5,251,106 of record JBCNJP010000017.1, read on the forward strand.
TTCTGAGCCGCTTGGTTTTGTGACCCAAAATAGCAATGAGTCTTTCCACATAATTCATTTGATCATCCACTACAATGTCACCTAGAGTCACATAATTTCTCAAGTTAGACACATGGAATGTGTTGTGTATGCCACTCAATTCCTCGGGAAGTTCCAACTGGTAGGCCAATTGACCCACCCGAGCAATTATCTTAAACGACCCGATGAATCTTGGGCTTAATTTACCCCTCTTCCTAAACATGGTCACCCCCTTCCATGGAGATACTTTCAACATTACATAATCTCCTTCCTCAAATTCAATCAACCTCCTTCTTCAATCCGCATAAGACTTTTTCTGGTCCTGTGCAGCCTTCAACTGTGCCTTTATTGATATCGGTCGTGGCTTTAACCACATCCTTATGAGCAAGCTCTTGTTGCCCCCACCTCACCCCAACATAGCGGGGTTAAACATTTTCGCCCATATAACATATCATATGGGGGAATCCCAATACTAGCATGATAACTATTATTGTAGGACAATTCCACCAATGGGAGATAAGCATCCCAACTACCTCCAAAATCTAGAACACACGCTCGCAACATATCCTCAAGTGTTTGAATTGTTCTTTCACTCTAGCCATCGGTTTGAGGATGATATGTGGTACTAAATTGAAATCTCATACCTAAGTCCTTATGAAATCCTTGCCGGAAACGGGACGTAAAGCAAGTATCCCTATCCGACATTATCGACACAGGAATACCGTGCCACGACACTATCTCCTTGATACATTTTTGTCCCCCCCCCCCCTCCCGGTGAATTGAGTAATGGGACTTATGAGCCTCATCTAGCATTAACTCTTTCACCCCACAAAGTATTAGGAACCTATAGTCGACCAAATTAATATTTAAGGCAATTTTCATCATCGACTAAGTCCTTCACCGCTCCTTTTATCCGCTCCTTGTTCTAGTTTTTTTCGTTTACAGCCTTCACTTGTGCATTCTTGATTGAGTCAAGAATACTCGAAGTCGTAATCAGCCTCATGGATTTCACCCTCATAGGAGTGAAGTTCCTTTTCTACTCAACGCATCCGCCACCATGTTGGCTTTTCCTAGATGATAATGGATTTCATAATCGTAGTCCTTGATAAGTTCTAACCACATTCTCTGCCTCATATTCAACTCCTTCTGATCAAAGAAGTATTTGAAACTTTTATGATCAGTAAAGATGGTGCATTTAACACCATAAAGAATTTGCCGCCAAATTTTGAAGACAAACACTACGGCCGCTAACTCAAGGTCTTGAGTAGGATATTTAACCTCGTGCATAAGTACGCAGCCGAGGTCAAGGTACGAAGCATCCGAATACACTACCAAATCCTCGGTTCCGTCGGGTAACGCTAATACCGGATCGTGAGTTAACCTTTCTTTTAGAGTCAGGAAGGACTCTTCTTGCTCTTTCCCCCACTCGTACTTCACGTCCTTTCTTGTCAATCGCGTTAGTGGCAAGGCTATTTTAGAGAAATCCTAAATGAACCTCCTGTAATAACCTCTAAACCTAGGAAACTCCGAATTTCCGTCAGGTTCTCAAGTGTGCTCCACTTTTCCACCGCCTCTACCTTCGAAGGATCCACCTAAATGCCCTCTGAACTGCCCACGTACCCCAAAAATTGTACCTCACGTAGCCAGAAAGCACACTTCGAAAACTTTGCATATAATCATTCTCGCCTTAGAGTTTCTAATACTTCTTGAAGATGTTGAAGATGTTCCTCTAGGCTCCGTGAGTACAGTAATATGTCATCGATAAAAACATTGATCGATCGATCCAGCATGGATTTGCACACACGGTTCATGAGATCCATGAAAGCCGCGGGTGCATTTGTCAATCCAAACGACATTACCAGAAACTCCTAAGGCCATATCGTGTCCGAAACGCCATCTTCGGTATTTCCACCTCTTTCACTTTCAACTGATGGTAACCCGAGCTCTGATCAATCTTTGAAAACCAGGTCGCACCTTGAATTTGATCAAATAGGTCATCAATTCTCGAAAGTTGATACCTATTCTTCACAGTCAGCTTGTTTAACTCATGGTAGTCTATACATATCCTTAGAGTCTCATCCTTCTTCTTGACAAAGAGTACCGGCGCACCCCAAAGGGACACACTAGGTCGAATAAACCCCTTGTCAAGAAGCTCTTACAATTGTTTCATAAGCTCCTGCATTTCAGTAGGAGCCAATCGGTGTGGAGCCGTAGCCACTGGTTTAGCTCCAAGTACCAAATCCATACGGAATTCTACCTCCCTATCCGGTGGTATACCAGGCAGGTCATTCGGAAACACATCTGGAAATCCTTGCACAACTGTTACTTCTTCCATCTTCTTACTTTTCATCTTTATATCCACCACTGTTGAATGTACTTTCTTGCCTTCGCAACCGAGCACAATTGTAACTCGTTCTTCCCCCTGCCTTGCACATTTACTTGCTTCCTGTTTGGTGACAATAGATGAATCACCTTGCGGTTACACACCACATTGGCTTGGTATCGCGACAGCCGATCCATTCCCACAATGGCTTTAAACTCCCCCATCATCATGGGGATTAAGTCAATAATATACTCTTCATCTTCAATAGTTATTTTATAGTTTCATCATACATCAAAAACTAGAACACTCTTATCTGTTATTTCAACTTCTAAATGCACATATAACTTATCAATAAAAACTAAAGGATAACAAAGAAGTTCGTGTGAAACAAACGACCTACTTGCACCCGTATCAAACAATACATGCAGGAATAGAGTTAACGAGGAAAATACCTGTAACCACTCTTGGATCCACCTTTCCCTCTTCCACAGTTAGTTGGTAGGACCTCCCTTTCGCCTTGGGAATCTATACCTTTCCTCCAATTTGGCCCACCCCTGAATTCAGGCTTAGACACTCACTCTTCTTATGGCCAGATTTTCCACGGTTATAACACAATCAAGTAGAACTTGGGCATTGAGTTATCCCATGTCCCGTCTTTTTGCACCCATAACATTGTTTGGTCTTCATGAAACATTCACCCCTATGCACTCGACCACAATGTGCACAATTAGGAGGGGGTCCACTTCCTTTACTTTCCAGCTTCTTCGGGGTTTCATTCATTTTTGGCTTTTTGTTTGGGGTCGAGCTACTTTCAGCCCCTCTTTCTCTCCTCTCTCTGCTTGCTTCTTCAATTACAATTCCCTGTCTCGGCAAACATTTATTACTTCCTAAAGGGTCACACACTTCAATGCATTCACAAACTCTCTATAGTCAACATGTAACATATTGTTAAACGGATAGATTTTCTACTTTTCTGTTAGGAGCAAATCCTTACAGAATTTCACCCTATCTAAAAAGAACCCAATCACTTGCCAAATTGGTTGACCTTTCTTTTAACGAAACAACATGAGCTCGTCTTGTACTTTGTTTACTTCTACTTGAGGGCTATGATGGGTGGCAAACAAATCCTTAAACTCCTCCCACAACATAGCATTTGTAACCTCTTTTCCTCTTTCTTCTTCCATCAAATCCCACTAATCCTTTGCTCGGGACCAGAGTTGTCATGTAGCAAACATTACTTGATCCGTTAGATCGCAATGGCTTCTTGCAAACACCACCTCCATATCTGTTAACCACCGGTAGCAGGATATTGGGTTTGCATCACTCATGTAGAGAGAAGGTTTACACGCCATAAAATCCTTGTAGGTGTGCCTAGCTCCCCTTCTCTTTCACCCCTCCCAGTTCACCTCTCATATCATTCTTAATCACTTCCACTTCTTCTCTAATGCTTCCATTAGAGAAGCTTCCATCTTGCCGAGGTGGGTTCTTACTGTAGCATCAATCGTGGCTTCAGCTTCATCACTCACCATCTTCTTTACTTTAGCAATTAGGAGCCCCCCCCCCCCCTTTACATCAACACACTCTTCCTATAAGTAGGAAGCCCATAAAATTAACCAATCACATTCACCCCTAGTCCCACTTGGCCTATTATCGTCTACACACGCGGGCATGGTGTCTTAAACACCCACCGTTATGGTTGACCCTTCATTCTACAATTTCAATCAATTTCGTTAAATTTCATTCACTATTAGTGGTCATCACAATACAATCATTAAATCATAGCTTTAATAACATCAATAATAAGTAATTAACTACTTACCAGGTCACACGGTCGAGCCTGAAACCGAAGACCCCTTTCATACCACGAGTACTTGGTGAGAGTTCAAGTGCCCCCACGACTCTTGAATCCCTCAAACCTTGACTCTGATACCAACTTATAACACCCTACCCATTAATTTGGTAGGTTTAACTTCTTAAAAATACGAGCCAGAAAATTTTGCTTCCATTACTTACTAAACAGGATAAATTACGACATTGTTATTATGAAATCCACCAAAGTATCAAGGGTCATTTGCATATCTCCCCCTCTAAAGTTGAGAATTTGTATATTTCCCCAAATCATACTTTAAGAGCATTGTACATTATGCATTTAAAACTTATATTTTGGGGAAATATGCAATTTTTATCCAAAGTAAGGGGATATATGCAGTTCCCCCAAATATCAACATTCAAAAACCATGATGGTGTACGGTTCCCAGAATCTTCATGATCGATCTTGGTCTGGCTTCACCTATTCATTCCCTGCTATTAACACCAGTAACACGTTAGTATTAATGGCATATAACAAAGAAACCCACTACAAGACCCTCAAATGTAAGAAAAACAATAAAATTTTTAATTTGAGTTCCAAGCGTATCACTTGGAACAACAGTCAAACTAGGCGATACGCTTGATAAATCAAACATATCGCTTGTTGATTAAGTTTCTCCAAGCGATACGCATGGAGCAGGATTTCCAGTGATCAAGCTGGTTTCTCCCTTGTTCCATACTTAACCAATTTTTTAGAAATTTCCAGCCATTCCTCCAAACTCTTATTCCAACCTCTATTCTGTCACACCCCAACTGACGGCGGAATTTACGTTGGGGCGTGATGATTGTCCAAATGCTCATGACACTAATTAAAGTTTCAATACTTAATCATTACCAAATTCTAAGTCATACAATAGGTTCGAATACACATAACATAATAAATAGATTAAAGTTTGTTTTAATAAATCTAGGTCCAAAGTATCCTAGATGTGGCATCAATTAAGTATGGCTCACACTGCATGTCCTGAAACATGTATAAAAATAGAGAGTGTCAACTAAAAATAGTTGGTGAGTAAACATAAAGTTATAGTTACATATAGTATCTTGAAAGCGATTCAATTGTCAATATAGACTCAAGCATGTCTGAATAAACCAATATTGCATTTGAATGTGCATAACCAAACCTTTGTTGACTAGCACCCTTAACTCGCAAGTTAAGTTAATGAAATAGGTTTCAATCACCCGAATGCCAAACCGGTCAAATTCAGGTGGGTTGTCAGTCCAATGGATCCATCATTGTTACCATAGGCTTGTATGTTAATGATTACGCTTGAAAATTGAATTTGCATATAAAAACCATATTTCAACATATAGCATGTAATCACACACAGACATAGAATGAAATCGCATGATTTGTAAAATGAATAAAGAATTTGATATTTGAATATGTATACATGTTCCATCCCAAAACTTAAAAATGAAAGGGGATATGAGTACTCACGTGAAGCAGTGAGTGAAATATGGAATTAGTCCAAGTGATATGAAGACGACTTATCTGTGTCCTAAATCATATAAAGACACCTTAAGTCTTAGTGATATGAGTCAAATGTCTAAGTCATCTACTTAGACTAATCGAGTCTAGTTAAGTGAGTTAACCCATTTAACCGTCAGTGATAATTGTTTGTTTTGATAAATGTATATTTATTCTACAAGAATAAATATACATGTTTTTGAATATTAAAGTAAACGTGCTCCCAATAAATGCGAGTTATATATCGAGTGAGTTGGATAAATAATATATATATTTTTTTAATCTCAAGTCGGGTCCGTTATTTAAACTGTAACGAATATATATTTATTTCAAAAGAAATATACATATTACTAGTAGTTAACTTTTAATAAGTCTAAGTCTTGACTTAGTTAATATAAAAATCCAGTGTAGTAAAGTTAATAATATTGAGAGTCTTAACGGGCATAACGGATACCCGTTAGATCTAATACTCAATACAATTGAAATAAATATAATAAATAAATTTAAGTCACATTTTAATGTAACAAAATTTGTTAATGTTTTATGCAAATAAAATAAAACTATTAATATAAATTTTACTATAGTAACTTGATTTAGGTGACGAGGGGTCATTTAATTCCCGTTTCAAGTATTTGTTACGAGGTTTGTAATTTTTTTATGCCATTAAAATACAAGATATTTAACATGAAATTGGTGACAGAAGTCCGAGGAAGAAAAATAAACAAGTATAACATATTTTAAGATTAATACACGAGGTGTTTACATTTGAGGAATATAAGTTTAGTTAAATATAAGATTAGTATTTTTCTTTAGAAATTATTGTTAACTCGAAGGCTCGACTAGTTCAAAATAACTACATAAAAATAATAATGAACGATTACTCACTTATTATAAGCAAGGAGAAGGAAGTGTAGTACAAAAGTTAAGTCCACACTTGAATCTTCTAATGAGGTTGACGAGTACTTGAGGCTTGATGTTTAAATGTGTTTGAAGTATTTAAAAGTGGGTTTCGGTGTGATCGATGTTTTGGCTTACTAGAGCAAATGTTAGCAAGGGAGAAATATGCAAGCTTGTTTTAGTTTGTATTCTCAAATGGTGGTGGGATGATGACTTAAATAGATTGGAAGGAGGGGATATGTATTAGACATATGGGGGGGGGGGGGGACACAATATATTAGGAAGATTTGTAGCAGGATTTGTAAAATTGTCTTTCTTACCCATTTAATATTTAATAAATTAAATGAAGTTTGATTTATATATTTGTGTAGAGTCGCAAGAGTTTGCACCAAAATATCTCAAGAGCCCTCGTGAATTTAAGCACACATGCATACATACCATGGATTTTAATTTAGAAGGGGTTATGGGTGATAGGGGGTTTAGCCGAGAGGATCAGGAAAACTACAAAAAGAAGAAAAATGTAGTTTTTATAACAAAAATATTAATTAACATAATGGAGTGTGATTTAATTCATTAAATGGACATAAATGATGTGTGGTGATGGTTATCACATATACGTGAGATAGAATAAAACAAGGGGGTTTAATTTGCCATGGTTTATTAATAGATGGTTATGATGGTGTAGTGTGACTATAATTTATTTAGAATAGAAAGAGGTATAGAACTCATTAACTTTGAGAATAATAATGGTTCGCATCTCTTATAAACCATCTATTTATAAAATAATATATGTATAAAATTATAAAAGCTTTACTTTTAAAATCTTTAATATTGTACCACCATCATTGTATAGATTTAGAGTTAACAAATAATATCACTGTTGGTCTTGTGTTGGGTTGACTCGGGTATGACTTTAGTACGAATAATGTGTATATATATACATGATGAACCAAGAATGAATTCAAGGTTTATTTCTTGAATAAAGTCGAAATTACATGGATTAGGGAAAACGGGTCGGGTTACAAATATGAAAATTAGACGGATGTCACATATTCCACCATCCTATACATTCCTGGAGTGTATAATCCATAGATATTAACTTCATATGTTTTTAACATCATACAACATCAAACACTAAGAATTTCATCTTAGATAACAACATCATTAAGCATAAAGTTCCTAACCCATTGACCCGTTAACCATCATCTAACGAAAATTTCATCCCTATAGCTTCTAACCAAATTCATCACAATCTAATTCATGTATGTACCATACTTCTTATGTGGAAACATGAATCACTAAAATCTAAGCTATTAAAACGATACATCCCTTCAACCTCTTATAATTTCATCCATCTCTTGACATAACGACTTGTGCCAAGTTTACACTATAACCTGAAGGTGCAATCAAAAATTTGGTTATTTCTAACCACATCTCAATCTAAGTACTCTTGGATTACATCCATTTCCACCTTAACCCATACGGGTTCATTCTCTTCTAACCCAAACCGAGTCATTTAATTCATTCACATCTTAATTTCAGTCATGGTAAATCCATGACTGAGTTCACTCACATAAAGCTCATAATCACACACATGTACTTCTAACTAGAAATTTATGACTTTTACCATCACATAACATTTAGACCAACACCCTTATGTTACCTCAATTACCAAGCTTTATCCTTTCCTTCATGATTTTGTGTAGAGCTTCCACTCGCTTCACCTATACAATTTGATTACTTGAATTAACCAATCAGTCTATCATAAATATCATCACATAACATACTGTACCAACTAATTGAGGTGAATTCAACTTAATTAAATTTCAATTCCCACTATCTTTCAGGCCTTTCCACAAACACCTTGTAGGCATTCATCATGTTCCTACTAATAAATAACATATAGACTATCAATCCAACCCATATGTGGTTATAAACACCTCAATTTCACAAATTACACCCAATTTATCAATTTCAACACACAATCAAAGTTTTCTATGCTTAGAATAATCAACCCAACCTCCCCAACCCCAATGGAATTCGATTTCCATGATTTAGGTTTTGTAACATTTTCAAATTACCCAATTGAGAAACCCGACCCGTTTTGAACTTTCGCGATTTACCGATTTGTAAGTTATTGCAAACCGAAAAAAAATTCGGGTGCTTATACCCTATATAATGAATCTAAATGACTTATAATCAATTTTCGAAACCAAACGATATATTACAATTAATTGGAATCAAATTAGGTGTCTCGAATTGGAAATAAAGCAATTCCCGATTTTTACGCGATTTCGTTACGCGATTCGACGTTTACCGGGAATCTCGTATTTGGTCACCGTATATCAATTTTAATATTTTTTTATGAGTATAATAATTAATTATCATGTGACGAGTCATCGCACACTTGATTGAGTCGCAAAACGTTGGTGAATTGCCCAAAATCGATGTGTACGTCAAAACCGACCAAAATTGCATGTTTTGACCTAATTTCTGCATACGTTTGAGTTATGAGACATATTTATTATCATTTTGAGTGGATTTAATGACATGAACATGATGGGACCATTAATTGAGTGATTTGGGAGAAAATGGGACTCAAAAACATCAAAAAACAAAGAACCGAGCACGAGAATCGAGAAATCGATAGTTAAGAACCGGACTACCACATTAGGCGGTACACCCTAAATGATATACATTTAGGGCGGTACGCCCATGGCCATTTTTGGAAGAAACTCTAATTAACCCCTTATTTAAGCATCATTAGCCTCCATGCTCTCCACTTTCAGCTCCCATCAGCTCCTAAACGGCCATTAACCTCTGTAAATCATTCTTCCAAACCCTAATTTCATATTTCAAGCTTGAAGATTGAAGATTTAAGATTGAATCTTGGATCCACACGAATCAACCATTTTCTTCAAATTTTCGGTTAACCGATAAGTGTTGATTCTCACCCCATCTCTTCAAGATCTGACCTTTATGACTTCTTAGGGTTAAATCTTTGTTCTAAATCATCTCTTCATCTTGATCATTTTATTGTCATGTTCCAAAATTGGAACTTTATCATGATTTTGGCTTGGATCTATGTTCATGCATGCTTATATGTGGTAGATCCAGATTTTTATGAATCAAGATTTGATTTTTATGTTGGAATTTGATTAGATCTAACCTTGCATGCTTCTAGGTACCAAAATCCATGTCATATGTCATCAAGTTTGCATCTTTATGATAGATCTAGGTTAGATCTATGTGCTAATTGCTAAATATAGTCTAGATCTAGGGTTTGCTCATCAAGATTATACATTTGGTGTCTTACATGGCTAGATCTTCAACATGCATGTCATCTAGGGCTAGATCTACATATTACGATGATTAAGTTTACATTTTTATGATATAAGATGTTTAGATCTTCAAGTTACATGTCATCTAGGGTTAGATCTACATATTATAATGACCAAGTTATGTTGTTTTGCCATGAAATGTTTAGATCTACAAATCACATGTCATCTAAGGCTAGATCTACATGTTATGATGGAAAAAATCATGTTTACTTACCATGGAATTTTTAAATCTACATCATATATGCTTATTTAGGGCTAGATCCATGATTAGGCCATATATTCACCATGTTTATTGATAAATAAGTTTAGGGTTTCATGAATGATCATGTATGACTATGTATGACCTTGTATGACTATGTATGACCATGTTTGACCATATTAACTTTTGTTTGACCACGTTTGACCAAATTTGACCATGTTTGACTTTAATATAAATAGTCAAATTAGGACTCTTTGATCGTACCCTTAGCTTAGGATTGAACCTATCTACCACAACGTACGTATCACCTCACCAAATCACCATCGTGTCCTCGAGTCGGTCGTGAATTAAATTATTCATTTAATTAATCATTTATTTATTTCTCTCCCTATCTCTTCTAGTCATCAAGATTATCATCGGGTCTATCTTTCATCATTCATGGTGTCATTATCCTAAATTGTGTCTCCGCATCAGGTGAGTATTCATAGCCCCTCTTCATTTTAAATGTTTTAGGGTGCAACATGTATCGTATTTAAAACCCTTGCTCGACTTTCTTTACTCGAAAACTACATGCGAACTCTATGTTGTTATTTGTGATCTAGCATGTGAACTTGTGTGTTTATTTGTGCTATGTTGTGGTTGGACTCATACTCATACTCATACTCGCGTGACATTAACTGTAAAAAGTCGGGGTTACGATGATAGATCTATTGGCTTGACAAGCCCACTTAGCCTGCCTTGGCTTAGGCGCCTTGTGATTGGAAGCCTTGAGGTCAGGGTTGGCTCATGCAGCTTATTTGCTCTATCTCATTCATTGGTTTGCTTTACTCAATTACACGTAACTCATTAAATCGCATGCTTTAATCTATGTAGTACACTAAACCTATGTTTACTCACCAACTATTCGTAGTTGACCTTTATTTTATACATGTTGCAGGTTATGCTATTTGATAATGTTAGCCTTGCTGATGACGCCATAGGATCGAATGCGGACTTAATGTGACCTAACTAATTAAGTTAATATGATTCCTTGTTGTTGAATTATATCATGTATTGTATTGATTACTTATGTTATATGAAATTGGCTGATTAAGAATATCGCAACATTAATTAGTGTTGTGTGCATCTGGATAATCATCATGCCCCGACGTATTCAACCGTCGTTCGGGGTGTAACATGTTTAGACCCCCATTACAACCTCTAGCAATTACCTATAATTTCACTCATGCAACCTAAACACAAGCATAATCTAAGCATATAAACACATACTAAATAGTTTCCTTCATCAATTTAACCTTTAATCAAAATTCATAAAATCACCACATCAAGATAATCACTTACTTGAACAAGAAACCTAGATGTGATGACAAATTTGTGATCTAGATGACTTCCTAGCCCCAATTTCGTCCACTCCACCCTCAATTCTTCCCTTCAACACTCTCAATTTGGTGATTTGAGCAAGACCCTAGGTTTCTCCTTCTTCTCTCCCTCTGGTCGCGAACATGGTATGTCCACGATGAATTCCCAAACTCAAATTTTCTTCTAATAATTATATTTCATCCAACCCCCTTCAAGTTTCATAGCTTTAATAATTCCGGCCAAAATTAACAATTTCCACTAATAGTCCTTCAACTTTCATTCTTATTTTATTAGTCAACCAAAGCTAACTAATAACTAATATTTTCTACCTAATAGGTCGGGTTATTTAATAATCACACATCTCCAACTAAGAACTACCAATATAATAATATTAAAACAAAAACGAAATTCTTGGGATGTTACAATTCGACCCATAGTTAATCGCTCTATTAGATCATTTATTAGTGTAATTTTTTTAACGGCATTTATTAGTTTAATTAGTACTATTTATGTTTGGTGTGTATATATTGTATCCTTCTGTATGATTTATACATCAATCGATACATTTACCCACACATGTACATGGTATAGAGCGCACACACACTAGTACATTTTTTTTTTGTTACAAACTATACATAAAACATGCACACCACCAAATAATTAAAGTCTGTAATCGACTCCTCCTTTTGTTTTCGACATAGAGACATGTTAGCTGTTGAAGTCTACATTGTCCCCATGTTCATGTTCTGTTCATCTTCGTGTTCTTCCCATCACTTTGAAGGTCTTTATCATATGTGAGGCAACTTCTCAATGTTGCTATTTTGATGAAAGATTCCGTGTGAAACAAGTAATCAGACACTTCGGCAGATTAGGCCAAATATAGGGGAAAGTTAAGAATCATGTGGTGTGGTTGAAAAAAGGAATTATTGAATGGTGGTAGTTGATGAGAGAATGAGTTGGATTTCCTTTCTATAACTAAGAAGTAAGAACCACTTGCATGCATGTTCTAAGTTCTAACATACAATGACTAATTAATGGTTCCCTCCATGAATTGAATAAACCCTTGAATAAAGTAGAAATTCTTGCTTTCTTAAATAGGGCAGCGAAAGACATGAAGACTATCCGCACTAGGATGTGATAGGGTGGTGTGGTGGTGAAAACGTCTTAGAACACCGTCTCTAGGCGTGATTGGGTTCTGTGGTTGTGGTCACTTTGGGTTTGTAATGATTACCTGTTTTGTTTTTTTTTTGTTTTTTTGTTTTTTCGTTCATTGGATCACAATATTACATCTCAGTATCCTTTTATAAATAAAACATCATATTCACACAACCATAATTCTCATTATCACCAACTCACTATACACTTTTATCACCATCACTATACCGCATATGTGATACATTCATGGGCAAAGCTTAGTGGTGACCGGCGGGGGCGACCCCCCCCCCCCCTCGCGGGATTAGGATCCATGACTTTTCGTCCGGCGAATTTTTCGGTGAAGCTTCGCCAATGGATACATTGAATCCTACGTGACACTAATTTTCTCATCACACACCCAAACTACTACGGATGGCCTAGAGGCATGTGGTATGGGTGATGAGAGACGGGCATGAAGCCCGGCCTCTCCACCGCCCCTTATTAATGATAATATAAATTATATGTGTTATTAATTATACTTGGTGTGTACATTGTTACATGCACTCTATGTGTTACGTACTCATGATATTTTGAGTATATGAATGAATTTATATTTACATTACATGCATGTGTTACGGAATATAATCAAGTGTATGCATGTAGCATGTTGCCGATTTAATAACAGGGGCGCCATTATATAATTGACTTTCAATTAAAGTTTGAATAGGCAATTTTCTAGGGTTGATACTTCAATGGTAAATTTTAGAGATAAAGATGGAGATGAAAATAAAGATGGTGTTAAAGATGAAAAATGATAGAAAACTTCAAATTTTAGACATGGAAACATAAAACGTGTTGTGAATTGTGAATGCTCTAAAATAAAATATAAAAGCATTTACAATGCCTTCTCCATCTCCATGTACATCTTCATTTCTAAAATTTATAGTTTTTTTTTTGTATTTTTTTTTTTGTATTTTTCATCTTCATCTCATTCTGTATCTCTATCTCCATTATGTATCTCTATCTTCATTATAAACTATAGAGTTTCATATAAGAGTTTAGAAAAGAGAAAAATGTAATAAAATATATTTATTTTTTTGTGAGATAGAGAAAGAATGGGATATGTATGTTAAATAAAATTCAAAGAAATTTAAAAAAAAATACTCAATTAATTATAGACATGCATGAGATTGAGAATTCAATGTGAATGCTGTAACGGAGATGTAATCCAAAGCTTATAGATAGTGATGAAGATGGAGAATCTATTATAAATACTTCAAATGCTGAAGTATCATATATTTTTTTATAAAAAAATATGTTATTAAAAGCTTATTTAGACACGTTTTTATATTTAATAACATAATTTTACCCCCATAAACTCTTAATCTTTAACATAAAAATTTATTTTCTCATACTCAAATTCTTAAATGTATTATAATACAAAATAAATCATTTCTAGAATTTAGACTGTAGAGATAGATGTGTTATTTTTATTCAATTACATAGAGTAGAGCCTATTTATGTAATTAAAACATAACCAGGGCCGATCTTAAGAATTTATGGGCCCTGTTCGAGCTTAAAAAAATATGCTTCATTCGAAAATAAAATTGTAAATAGAAAAGGTTCTTAAATAAGATAAAAAATAAGTTATAACGATAAACATAAGAAAATTATGATTTTAAAATGACATTCTAAGTAGTTACTAACAAATCTTACAGATCTCTTAGCATTTTTATAGCAAATTGATTGATCAAGTTTGCATAGTTTATAATATATATAAAGAAAATTTTGAAAATATGAGCCCCTAAAATGATGGGCCCTGTTACGTCGCACTTCTCGCACATGCTCAGGGCCCCCACTGAACATAACTTTAAGTGGAACCAATACATGCCAACTGGTTTTTATGTCCTGATCAAAACATTAACTAAAGGTTAACAACTTTATTACACTTGTCACAAAATTATACTTTATGACTCGAATGACAAATTCAGATATAGCGTGACCTTTTTTTAACGGTCAACGAATGCATAGGAAGATCCGGAAGTGTTTATACTAGCCGAGCTCATCTTCGGAAATTCATTTTTGCGAGCGGTCGGGTGGTAAAACCTGGAGGCTCGAGGATCAAAGATCAAACTTGTGACATCTTAGTCCTAAGTTTTCATGTATCGTATCGTCAGTAACCACTCAGACAGGTCCTCGTGGTTGATATAACGTAACCTAAATACGCTTCTGCCTACTTTTTAGATTATGTGTTGGAAAAATTAAATTTGTATTTATAAAGAAAATGAAAGTGCAAATTCAGGGAATTTGATATTTTTGGTGGAGAGGGAAATAAATGTGACAAAATCTTAAATGGGAAGGTTGAAGGTACCAAACACACACCGTCAAATTAGGAAAAACCAAAAGCATGAGTTTAGGTGGATAATGGAGGGGGAAGTTGGCAGATTCAATTATTTGCACATGCACACGTTCTCGAAAATGGACTTTAAACCTTCATGAGTATTAAAACTTAAGATAACCATGAGCCGTATACTAACAAACAGTGGCGGATCCAGGAAAGAATATTAGGGGTAGCGGGGACTAACGGGGGTTCGGGGGCAGCGCCCCCGAAAAAAAAATTTAGGTAGTTAACGGGCTTTTAATCATATTTTTAAGGGGCTTTTGATCATATTTTTAAGTAAAAGCCATAAAATTTCTTTCAGGGGTCGCGAAAAATTCGTTTCAGGGGTCGCGAAAAACCGAAAACCTATAAAAAAAAAATTTTGCACGTCGGGGTAAAAGTTCAGGGGTAGCGGGCGCTACCCCTGGACCCTTAGTGGGTCCGCCACTGCTAACAAAAACATTTATATTTATGTAAAGAGGGTTATAATAATTAATTGGTAAAATATTATATAGGTTTAAAAGTTTATAATATAAAGTAAATATTATATAAAATAAAAAATGATTTTAAAATTTTTAATGATATAATAAACTAATTGTTTAATAATTAGATTTTTATTATTCAGTTACTTTTATTATTTGTAAAGAGAACTAAAATAGTCAAATTCATAAAGACAATTTTAACAACTAAACTCTTGAAAGCTAATGTCAAAAAATAATATAATTATTTCTTAAATGCATTATAATATAGCACACTTATGTATACCTTTTATTTTTTGAACGGTCAACGAATGCCCCGGACAAACCCCTCCCCCCTGACTATTTACACTAGTTGAGCTCATTCCAGGAAAAATCCACCTCCGCGAGCGGCCGGGTGGTAAAACTTGGGAGCTCAGGGATCGAACTTGTGACCTTTCAGCCCCAAGTCTCCCTCATCGTCAATGCCCCTTCCAAAGTGTTGCCCGTAAGAATCGAACCTGTGTCTCAAATAGAGAACATAGACTTCCTACCACTACACCACAATGGAAGTTGCCACTTATGTATACCTTTAGGTGTAATAGGTAAGACTATTAGACTATCTATTATAGGTTACACATTTATTTCTTTACTCAGTGTCACATCGATTTTCTCTGTGTTATATTCCAATCCACTCCACTCAACCAGGGGTATGAACTACTCCATTCCGGAGATGAGAATGAAAATTTAGGGTCAAAACTCAAACTACTAATAAAAAATCAAAATATAAAAAACATGCATTATTATTGACTAAAAATACATTACATAATTGAAAATAAATAAAAGCACTACATAATTAAAACAATAAAAACATTAATTAATTAATTCTCCGGATTATATATTTTGATGACTTTAACTTTAACTCTCAATGCCTCAACAGCTAGTCTGTAATTTTTCGGGAGCATACTCATATCAGTGGTCAAGATTTGAAAATGCAACTAAAAACTAAACACTAATAGTATTAAATCCTAAGACGTAAAAGTTATAATACACGACTGTAAATTCATTACTCTTAAATAAGAAGCGAAATAAAAAATTTACCATAAGATAAAAAGAAAGGAAGTGGCACTAAAAGAAAAGAAAAAACTATCTACTATTCTTATACGCTTAAATATATATAGGTAAATAGAGTGAGTATTAAAAGAATAAGTAATGGATCATTTTTTTTTTTACTTTAAAACAGTAATATTACCGTTAGGGGTGAGATGAAAAAAATCTTAGCCATTACATGTGTAAATGGTAATTATTAAGGGGTAAAATAAAAATTAGGGTGTGGGATGTCACATAGAAAAGTCCACACATATGAGATATATGTGTAATGGTGTAGGGGGTAGTGTTTCACGCTCACCTTTGTGCGTGAAGGCATGGTGGCATGGCCCATATAGGGGTTAGCCTTATGTAACTGTCTATCACACGGTTTTTTTTTCCTCTCCAATTAATTAAATGAACAAGGTAAGAATATTCACAATAACATCTCCATCCACATCTTTGTAATTGGCTTAATTATTATATTTTTTAAAATTTATCCTTGATAATTATTTAACGTACTATAAATCATTCTATATCTCTGTCTCTAACCCACAAAACAACACTTTTTTTTTTCTTTTTCGCTGACAAAATTTATAGACGTGTATGAAAAGTGACATCTATATTTAGAGAAGTTATATTTATAAAACTTCATAATTTAGAGATGGAGATGGAGATTCTATTAAAGATGAAAAGTAATAAAAAAAACTCTAATCTTTAAAGATGGAGATGAAAAAGAGAACCTATTGTGAATACTCTAATACGTACAATTATGCTATGTGTTATTAGAGTATTTAACATAATATTAATGAAATTACTTACTAAATTAATTATATACTATTTTCTTACTAACTTGCAAGTTACACATCATCAACATGATTATATTCTTCTTAGATATATATTTATGAATTTCATTAACGTTTGTATATTGTTTTTAAAATAACATAAACCTTTTGTGTCAAATACTTTCTTGAAAATATTTATAACTTGTACAATTGTACAATGGAGTTGTTAATAGAGGTGTTTGCTTCTAAGCAATCACAATACAACCAAGCTTTTGATTTACAAGACATAGGTGGTTCAGTTCAAAATATTCGGTTTTAATTTTAGTGGAGTTCGGTCTCAATTTTTTTTAAGGATTAAAGTTGGTAAAAAGGAATTGAAATGTACCAAATAAATTAGATTTTAATTGTTTTACTTAGAGATGTGCCCTAAAAGGTTTAGCTGTTTTATAATAGCAAGTTAGCAACCACCAAAGATGTGATTTATAGCTTATTAACATGTACTTTGAACAACTTGCTATATATATATAGACAAAGTATTATGAGTGAACCCAACATATAATCCTCACAAGTCACAACATGTCGAGATATTACGAGTAAAATACCAATTTACCCGTAATAATGGGTTAACCGGGGTCGTCTTAAAAGATATACAGGGTAAACAACCGTACAGGACCCATCTTTAAGAGGGGGCGAAAAATAATTTCAGTCAAGTACCATACTACCTAATTCTCATATAGAATTTAAAAAAAAATAAAAAATAAACCCATATTTTAATAAAAAAAGAGGCTTATATTTTAATATTTGCAGAAGACACCCAAAGTTGTTTTAATACAAACTGATCATTTAAAATGAAAACATTAATAATTTAACAAAACAAAAAAATAGTTAAACCCGCATGTGGTTAGATCTAAAACTATGATTACATTAATATGCCCCACGCCGACACAAAGGAATTTTAAGTTCGTACATTCTGGTGGAAACACTAATATGGTGTAAAAGACTCCATTATTTGACGTATTAATTGATCAAACAGAAAGTCAAACTGCAGTTATAATAGTGGTACTATGTTAAAGGTAAAATCCACAGTAGATCCACAATTCACGGAAACAATTATACAGAAACATATAACCCCTGCATTAAAGTTGTACCTTGTTTAAAATTTGACAGTTTTAATGTTTGTTCACTTGGCCTTTTTGCGGGCTTCGTAAACGTAACTGAGAATCACCACAGCAGCGGTAACCAAAACGCCCACAGCACTTTGCGCCAAAACAACGCTGTCCTTTACTTTTTTAGAATTTGGGGAGAATCCTAATTCAGAGAGTTTCTTGTGTGAAATTGCATAATCGTTAAAGAATGCATCTTCATCCTGGAACATGGAAGGAACGTACGATTAGAGCAACATGTTTGATGAGCTCGGTTCTTTGTCTAACTTTTTCCATCTAACATTTGTGTCACCCAAGATGTAGGATTATACAGTACAACTTAGTGTGTAATACCGTACAATCCTACAGCATGAGTGACACAAAAAGTAGAACTAATAAAATACCACATTGGTTGTAAGTTATAATATTAAGGCATAAATCTGGAAAGGGAACCAATGAAATAAAACACGGGAATAGGCTTAGTTTTATTTTCTTAAAAAGTGGCTCTGGGTTATACATTCTAGGGAATAACTAAATAATATATATTATATATTATATATGTAAGTTGTAATTACACACACGCATATATATACAATTATTATAGCCAAGCTTGAACATGAAAAGCCATTTACGAGCCGAGCTCGAGCTTTAAAAATATAACTCAAAAGGAGTTGAGCTCATCTCCACTCGTTTGCACGACCTGATTACATTAAAATATATTTATAATGATGCACAAACATAAATTGGAAGTGCGAAATTTGTTCACGTATTTCAAGGCTATTGAAGTATAATTTGATTTGATATGCTTACGCAAAATGTTTATTTTTGTGATTTTCTTTTGTTACAAATGATTAGAGAATAGAGAGATCAAGTGTGTGATGAAAGGTTGGTGTTGTACAACTATTAGTTTGAGAAGGAATCTAAGGCATGTTATGTCCAGGAGGATTTAGTTTTATATGATAAACATTTCACCTGAAAAGGAACAGGAACAGAACCTCTGCAAGGTTGTTGGCAACATGTGAGAGTTGCTATCATTACAAAGCTGATAGGGTGGGGACAGGTAAAAAATAATGGGAGCAGACCAGTGGTCAGCGGTCCAGAGAGGGTCTCAACTGTCAATCTAGGCAAAACCAATCACACAACTGTATTTTGGCTTTAATGTTTGCTTATTTATATATTCCTATTTCAGTGGTTCAGGGTATCTTCGTACCCAATTAAAGGACAGATTGTAGGGGAAGGGAGTGTGTGTGTCTTAAATTATAGTTAAATGATACAAGTTTCTAGTTGGATTAACATATCTCCATTGCTGTTGCAACAACTTCTTTTTTTAAGGATAAACACACACCTTTAGATTATGTTTCTAAATTCCATCTAACGTCTACTTTGTGGGACTTAACCTCACCATTTGGGTGGGGATAAACACCCGGTGTCACTAGGCCTTCGAAGCCATCTGCAGCTATCACAACTTATTGACAGGATTAATAAAATACTTCAATGGAAGTTCTAAACTTGTAGGGACAAAACATGTAATTTTAATACATATATAGGATCAGCAATATGCTACTAAGATAAGTACTTAAGGACCTTTGGTCTAGCGGTACCAAGGTTGTGTCCCTCCCCAAGTGGTTGGGGTTTCAAGTTCTAGAGTGTGTGAGTTAGTTGTTCTTAAAAAAAAGTAAGATAGGTATGGTTGTTAGGTTTATATCGCTTCTTTAGTTCTTTACGCCTAATAGATATCTTAAAGATTCTTAGTGTAGTTAATTATGTGGAGGGTAGTAATTAGCATTTTACTTATTGAAGATGATAGATCCAAATTCCCTCAAATGGGCACACCACAGACCACCACTAAAGCCCAAGAATCCCGGATCTCCTCAACTGGGCCTCACGCAGGTCGTCAGTCGTCACCTAGTCCCACATGAATCCACTACTACGTGGGGAACAGAGAGCAGCTGAGACATGTGTCACACATCGAGACAATCTTCTCCTTTCGGCCAATAAGCACACAACATGAAAGGAGTATGACCTCTTCTAGAAGGCCCACATGCTCCCACACGCACGCGCCTGACGTCATATGTGAAACCCTAATTCTCCTTTAACTATAAATATATATGTCACCTGAGGTACTTTCGTCATGCTCTCTTACACACACACACTTACAACTTCATCTTCTCCAATCGTATTCCATTATTTATTCTCAAGTCGGGAGGGTCTTTGCAGGACACCCTTTCCTGTCCTGCTAAGGCCTTAACGCGCTGCTACTTGTGCAAGAAACCCTGTTCTCACTGGAAAGCTTGTTGTTCTAGTCAGATTTTAGAGTTGGTGTTGAACTTGTTTAAGTCCCGATTCTGAACCTGGTGTTAACCGTTTTGGTCGGGGCTTCAAGTTCTATAGTGGATAAAGGTGTAGATTTAAGAGTAGGATTAGAGTGCGTGAGTTAGTTATTCTAAAAAAAAGTTAGATAGGTATGGTTTTTAGGTTTTATATTACTTCTTTATGCCTAATATATATATATGTTAGAGAGTCTTAGTGTAGTTAATTACTAGAAGGATTTGGTCCTCAAGAGTCAAGAGTATTATATGCTCTTAATACCATATTGTAGGCTACATAAACGTACAATAGTCTAGACTAATGCTTGATTTAGAGGGAGAAGATATAATAT
Organism: Deinandra increscens subsp. villosa; assembly: GCA_039602395.1. Taxonomy (NCBI): domain Eukaryota; kingdom Viridiplantae; phylum Streptophyta; class Magnoliopsida; order Asterales; family Asteraceae; genus Deinandra; species Deinandra increscens. The sequence continues at coordinate 5,272,224 of JBCNJP010000017.1, forward strand.
GTGAAATAAGTATTTTCTTTCTCAAACTTCCTTAGGTGTTTGACATCACCTATATAGAAGTTGTTAAGAATTCAACCGGATGGCAATCACCAAACACACACTCTCGAAAAGAAAAAGAAAAATGGTACACGTGAATTATAGTGGTTCGGTCTAAACTAGCTTATGTCCACTCTGCAACTAGGGTTTATATTATTTGTGCTTAGGGAATTACACGTACAAAGGTCTAGCATTCATAGACTAGAGAATTAGAGTTTAAACAATCTAATTTAGGTAACAAGATCACATCAAATTAATCTAGAAATGTCTTGGAATCAGCTATAAATTTTCCCTAAAATAGACACCCTAGGGCCGGCGGCCCCCTCCTGTTTGCAGCCTCCATACCCAACAATAAAAACACAAGTAAATGCTAATTACTACCCACTACATGATTAACTACACTAAGACTCTTTAACAATAAAAAAGGGTATCTAAATAGTTGATATAAATACTTAAAGTATACTCTCTAAAGATGAAATATTACTTGGCATCAAATTTGCTTATAAGACAGAGTGTATACCTTGGCATAAAGCTCGACATAATGGCGGAACACAGGATCATCCAGCAATGCAATGTCTGTAGGAAGTTTCAAAAGCCCCTCTGACTCCCCTTTCAGAAGCTCCCTGATTCCACAATATTAGTGTTATTTCAATTTTAGAAAGAAAAAAAAAAGAAATTCATTTTATTAACATAAAGAAAAAGGAAAATGAAGCTTCAGTAAGTTTATACACAAAATATGAGTTATCAAATTTCAGTGGTTCCCTAGTCCAAGGGCCTTCAAAGCCTGATCTATCCGCATGTGCTTTTCCCTGCAGCATCAAAATTGCAGCAAGAAAAAAGCAAAATTGTTAAGATTATGACTCCAGAAAACTGAAACGCAAGCTTTGGGAAGTACTTTAAGGTTTTAATCTGACAAGTAATTAGCAACTTACCAGAGTGTGTCCTCCAGACAGGGCTACAATATCCTTGTCAGATAAACCCATGCGATAAAATATATCCCGCAAGTGTGGTGCCCCTAGATTAGTATACCAAGTTTAGTAAAAGACTGCAGCTGATATTTACATCAGTATACTACCATGTTGATGAAAGTAACATTCAAGCAGCTAGATGCTGAATTGTAATCAGTGGGGTCAAAAACCCAAACAACATCAGCAGACATGGAAAATGTGATGTAGGGGATCCAAATTCAAATGATATTGATGTCAATCTGTCATCACAAACAATCATCTTTCCGATTCTGCCAAACTTAAATTTGGTGTAGGATTTAAGGAAATTCACATGGTCTGTCTGAAAGGGGCCAATAAACAAAATGGCATTTCTATCTCGACCATTCAGGGTCTCAAAATGGCATTTTTTTTTTCTATTTTAGAGTTCAAAAATCAAAATAATTTTTTTTTATTTTGGTTAGTTTATCTTCCTAAATCTTAATTGAACTTTATGATCTAGCATATGGACAGTTTAGATTAATACTCTTATAGTGTTGATTCTCAAAATCCTCCTATAAGTCTTGTGGTTTTTCTTTTCAGTATCTTTTGGGTATATAAAATATGAAAGAATACCCAATCTGGATTCCTTTATATTCTTTGAATTTGTTTGTTAGTACTAATTGACCATTACCACGGACGAAAACTATGATGTATGTTTTATGTAGTAAAGAAGTGGTTGCACAGTACACTAATGATCATACAAAGGATAATGTGTAAGTCAGGCAATGTATTTAGTGCAAACTGACATCTAGATGAAATAAAGACTATGCAAATTGCCAATGACTGATTGGGAAGTCTTGCATTGGTGGGTAATGAACTGAAAACACCCTACGGCTGTAGTGATGTCATTACAATTATGCATACTAAACTCCTGCGTTATAACCAGATCGGTTAATAAGTACAGTATCTGAAAGCGAAAGCACCAAGAAAATAGCTGAGTTTGCCCAAGTCTTTTGGACAAAAAGGATCAGGAAAGAGTCTGTTTTAGCTGAACTAGGACAGAATTTCCTTTCCTGGTAGATACATAGTTTGCTCACACTAATAACTATTGTCAGGATTATGGTTATGTTTTCTCTTTGAGAGTTGAGACTTTGACAATGAAATATTTAGCTGGTTATTAGATTAATTGAGGAGTTGCCCTACAAAAGAGTAATGAGAAATTATTCACATTTGAAAGAGTTCTCACTTGTTGAAAAAATAAGAAGTTGGAATTTTCCATGCTTGAAAGTCACAAAAAATATCATCCAAGTTTGTTTATGCTTTGAAACAAAGGTTGATAAGTTTGTTACAGAAGTTATTAGTTACATTGATGATCTCCCCTTACAAACATCCTATCTCCACCACTATGTGTGTACCCACAGGTGACCACGTAAGGTTAATTTTTAAACAAAAGATGCTATCTCCACCACCACTATGTGTGTACCCACAGGTGACCATGTAAGGTTAATTTTTTAAACAAAAGATGCTATCTCCACCACTATGTGTGTGTACCAATAGGTGATCTTGTTAACTTGGAATTTTTCATGTTGGAAAGTCACAAAGGATATCATCCAAGTTTGTTCATGCTTTAAAACTAAGGTTGTTAAGTTTGTTACAGAAGTTATTAGTTACATTGATGATCTCCACTATGTGTGTGTACCCAAAGGAGACGATGTAAGCTACTCCACTTTCAGTAATGAAAACGAAATTTTCAAAGTTGCTCCTGGAAACATCTAGTAATACCAAGAAGCTATCTAAAAATAAAAAGAGACCCTGTTTGTTAAATATGATTATGATCAATGTATAAAAGTAGGATAAAAACCTTTGGTAGCGTTTGGGAGTCTGCCTTCCTTGGGAGAGATCTTTGAATCCTAGAAAAAAGATAGCACTGAATGATGAGAAATAAACTTATTGAAGGTGATAATTCCCATTACATTCTTATATATGTAATTCCACCCAGAGTAATTTTCAAAATAAATTAAGCACAAAAATTGTTGGGATAATCATGCAATACACAATCGAATGACAGAGATTTTGACACACTAACTTGCAGATTTGATTATGAATTCATACGTACATACAGACTTGTCGATGGGTATATATAACCCTATAACCGACATAACTAACTTACGGTTATAGACTTTCAGACTTGACATACAGACCCCTATACTATATACAATGACATATTTGACTCTAAACTTAACTTTGACTTATTTACACAAACGACCCAAACTATTTTAGTTTAACTTTCAATACTCCCCCTTAAACTAAACATAGTTTAAGTGAGATCTTCAACTTTCTTGATTTTTCTTCACAGCAGTGTTGGTTCGTCATCTTCCCATACGAGATGAGCCTCTTGATCTTTGCCTTTCTCCTTATCCTTCCATTTGGTACATTCCTTTGCAAAATGACCAAAATGACCACATTCATAGCATCGGAACTTGCTTTTGTCTTGATTTCCATGATCAATGCCTTTTCCACGTCCTCTTCCGAAGCTTTTTCCTCGTCCTCTTCCACGATCATTATCACCACGTCCTCTATCACCACGTCCTTTTCCATGATGCCAGTTATCTGAATGACTTGAACTTGCTATCAGGAGTTTGTCTTGATCATTCTTTTCTGGTTCATCTGGATCTTTGACTCGTTCTTCAAATGCTATTAGTCTTCCAACTGCTTCGTCAAATGGCATTTCATCTACTTTCATACATTGCTCAATGGTTGCTACAATTGGTAGAAACTTTCTTGGGACCGAACCAAGCAATTTTCTTACGATTATGTTATCTTCAAGGGTGACACCAAGACTTTTGAACTTGGCCTTTATACCGCCCAACTTTCCTGAAAAACCACTTACGGTTTCACTTGGTCTCATTCTTAAGTTCTCTAGTTCGCTCCTTAGTGTTTGTAACCGTGCTTTCTGAACTAGATCTGCACCAAGGTATCTGACTTTAACAGAATCCCATACTTCCTTCGCAGTTTGATATTGAGCAACTTGCATTAAGATATCCGGTGGTAGTGTCTAGAATATCATTGCCTTTGTTGTATGCATCTTCTTTTCATCAATTGCAGGGCTTTCTTCTTTCGACTCAATTGTTTCCCAAAGGCCATAAGCCTTCAAGATAGTTTCCATCAGTACCGCCCATGTTGTGTAGTTTGCATCGGTCAACTTTAGGCATTGAAGTGAGATATTCCCTTGTTCACGGACTTGTGACGAAGTGCCTTCTTCTTTGTTCGTCATACTTTCTTGCCTTCTTTCTTCTTTCTTGCTTTGACTTGCTTTCGCTTTTCTTGCTTTCTTATTTCCTATTTTCCACTTTCTTGCTTGCTTGCGTTCTGACTTTCTTTCTTACGTGTTTGTTCTTGCTTTCAAACTTGCCGATCTTTCTTGCTTTATTTCTTTCTAGCGCGTGGTTACTTGCTTCCTCGCGCGGTTGTACTTGCTTTCTTTCTTGTACGTGCTTACTTGCTTGCACGAACTTTCTTGCTTTTTGAGTGTGCTTACGTTCTTGCACACGCTTTCTTGCTTGCTTTCTTGCTATCTTGCTAATGGATTCAAATTTTGAACCCCCTTTCTAACTTGCTATTTGAATCGCGAATGGTTCGATTTTACTTGCTATGAACCAATACGGATTCGGTTTCTTACTTGCTATATGAATCAAAATGATTTGATTTCTTTCTTGCTAACTTGCTATTTCAACCAAAATGGTTTGGTTTCTTTCTTGCTATTTGAACCGCGAATGATTTGATCTTGCTTGCTATATAAATCAAGCGGGTTTGAATTCTTGCTTTCTATATGAATCACTATGATGTGATTCTGACTTGCTTTCTTTCGATTTGAATCGCGAGTGGTTCAATCTTACTTGCTATATGAACCAGACGGATTCGGTACTTGCTACCTTTTAAAAAGACTAATTTTCTTTCTTTCTTACTAATTTAACACCGAGTGGTTCGTTCTTACTTTCTTTATCAACCAAAGGTTTCAATTTCTTACTCCCTGCTATCTTTCTAAGGCATAATTTTTTATTCTTTCTTTGTTGGAATCAGTTTTGTTTACAATTCTTGTTTAGAAACCAATATTATAAACAAAGTTTGTTTTGTTCCAAACTTTTGAAAAACTTTCTGATCAAACTTTTTTTATAAAAGATCAATTCTTTGAAATTTTTGGCAGATTCCAAACACTTCTTCGATAATTTTGAGATTTGAAAATATGGAACAATAAATAAAACAAAGCATCAAATGTTTGAAAAACACAAATTCTGACCTTTTGTTCGCCGAACAATTTTGATTTTTTTATTCCAACAAATTTGTAAATCGCTTAACGATTCTGGTTTCTTATGCCTTCGAACGTAACAAGCAATTATGCGATACCTTTTTTGGTTCGTTGTCTCTGATTGACAAAATCTTCAATTGCTTCTGGTTCCGATCATTCCGTTCCTTTCCGATTGGTAATTGCCGATTTCAATTTGATCGTTTCTTTCTTTGATCGACGATCCCACACAAATTCACACAACCGTTCTTCGTTCTTTCCTTGATAGATTAACCTTGCTCTGATGCCAAATGTTGGGATAATCATGCAATACACAATCGAATGACAGAGATTTTGACACACTAACTTGCAGATTTGATTATGAATTCATACGTACATACAGACTTGTCGATGGGTATATATAACCCTATAACCGACATAACTAACTTACGGTTATAGACTTTCAGACTTGACATACAGACCCCTATACTATATACAATGACATATTTGACTCTAAACTTAACTTTGACTTATTTACACAAACGACCCAAACTATTTTAGTTTAACTTTCAATAAAAATAAGACATAGGAGTGGTCCTACAGGACAGAGCAAGAAAAAGGAGAAGAACTTAACAGAAAAGCTTGGGAAAAAATGTTACAAAATCAAGCTACCTTTCTACCAGGAACAAATTCCACGGTAGGGCCACCAGTAACCTCCACTGCAACAACTCCTGCAAGCTAAAAACAGAGAGCGTTTCGTGGTCAGTTAAACTACACTTCACACGTCATGCACTGTGTGTGCTTGTGTGTATGTTAGAATAGCAGTTAAGTTCCCACAAACAACAATCTAGAACTATATCTCTTTATTAGGAATTTCAATCCACAAGAAACCCTTCTGTCTGAATTTTATAGAAACGAAATTCTATAATATCAACGTATTATTGAGTTCACCTGATATAGATCTGCATACGTTATCCTTGGATGTTTGGACTTTACTTCTTCTGCAGTAAGAAATTAAATACCCATTAAAGTAACAAATACAAAATTGGTTTATTAAAGTCAATATTCGTCTTTTTGTAAAGGCTGATACTAGCAAGAAAAATTGTGTCAAGGCTGAAATTGGAAAACAACAAGCTTTTGCGCAAAACTAATAAGGATTGAAACACAACCTGTAGCTTAACGAGATAAAATTTAATTTCCACGGCAAAAAGAACGTTTTCAAGATATAAATGTAATTTCTTAAACTAAAACATAGAATTATCACTTAGCCAAGAATGGCCAATTTTAAGATGACTCGGCAATATCTGATTCCAATATAAGTCGGCCTAAAATCATTTAACTAATGCTCTTGTAACCTTAAGTTCTTCACTGTAGAACAGTAAACCATAAACTCCCTGTTACACCAATAGTTGTGGACCTAGGGAGTGGGGACAATGTCAATCTTTTTTACTAGTGGATCTTCTCAGAAAATATATGAACCAGTGCATGGTTGAACTCAATTCAAGTTTGCAGCATGCATACAGTCTCAAGGAAAACCTTACAACACACTCAAGCAAAGCTCTGATCCAGTTGTCCAAATCCTAACTTTATTGAAGCCTACATGCAATACTAAACATATCCCGCCGGGTGTAAATTTCATAATTATAATTCTGGAAACAACAGAAAACTAATTAACTTTTTTTTAAACAGCAGCGCGTAGATCTTCTAGGATAATTCACTACAACCCGGGCCCTACAGGGCTTAAACCCACAACCTATTGGTTGAGGAGTACATCACTTACAACCAGGATGTCCCCTTAGGTACATAGAAAGATGTCCCCTTAGGGACATAGAAAACTAGTTAATGACATCCAAGCAAACAATGAACCCAGTATAATCCCACTCAATGCAGTAACTATTTGTAGGGTCTAGGGAGGGTGTGATGAGCACAAGTCTTACCTCTATCCTAGGGGATCGAGAGGTTGCTCCCACTGAAACCCTCGGCTCAACAGATACAACTAGAAATAGTATAGTTACAATAGAAAATATGACAAAGAAAAAGAAAAATCAGAACAAGTAACCATACAATAGTCCTAGTAAAGGAAGTCACAAGGTAACACTAACATACAATGAGAAGTAAACTATGACGTAAAAGAATGCAAACAAACACAAAGTAGTTACAGGTAAAAAAGGCCAACAAAGAGGTGGACATGTCATAAGAAGCACTAACCCCTATGCAAGTGTCCAAACATTCCTCTAAAATGATGATACGCCCAGAGCCCCAGACAAGGCAAGACAAAGGCTAAGGTAAGTTCCAAAGACAAATTTCAAACAGACCTATATACCCCTAAAAGCCCATAACCCTAATATGATGTCTCCAATAACTCTTATCCCAAATCATGTCCTTTGAGAGGTGCAACTGCAAGTCCAACAAATCCTACATAATCCACCCATCCCATGTCAGTTTGGGTCTATCCCTACTCCTTTCTTCCAACATGAGGGTTTTGATGGTTCTCACTAGAGTCGTTGGTTATCTCCTCTTCACATGGCCAAACCATCTAAATCTCCCCGGGCTTATCTTATCCAAAATACATGCGATTCCCAATTTCTATCAAAAAACTTCATTTCTTATTCGGCCCATCCTTGTGTACCCACACATCCACCTTAGCATCCTCATCTCTACTACCTCCAGCTTACACCCTTGAGTCTTCTTGATGGCCCAACAATCTGATACGTATAACAATATAACATAGCTGGTTAAACTGCAACCCTTTAGAATTTCACCTTTAATCATGTTGAAAATCTCTTTTCAAACAATACTTGTGTGCCCACTCTCCACTTGCACCAACCCGTCTGAATGTGATGGGCTACATCACTATCTATGTCTCCGTCACTATGGACAAATGACCCTAAATACTTGAACTTGGTTGTGCGTGGGAGTGTGGGACAACTAGGCCTTCTATACTGATTTAGATGTCCTCCTCATCAAGTTCACCAATCACCACTAAAGCTACAATGAAGGTACTCGGTTTTGGAGAAACTTATCTTTAAATCTTTGCGTTCTAGGGTTGCTCGCCAATCTTCTAGCCTCTCATTCAGCCTCGATTTACTAAAAATAATAAATATGCGTCTGTGCCACATAAAACTTGATTGAACTTGAAGAAATAACTTTGGAATCAAAAAACTTTATGAAAAGATTTTCTCATTTTTAAAGTTCAAGCTCAAGCAAGTCCAATAAAAAACTCAAAATCATTACTTGGTAGCGTTTAATCCATAAAGCACCATATGTGTAAGAGACTAAATTTTGTCATCAAAAAGTTTTTTAAAAAGCCATGTTTTAAGAAACACGATCTTTCTTTTTTCCAGAAAAATAAAGAACTGATTTATCTTATTAATAACAAAGGTGTCTTTTGCTTTATATTGATAAAAATTGTCCCAATCATAGTTTATAAGAAAACAAGATCATAACGAGTGATCAACATGAAATTTAAATATACAAGATGGGTATTTAACATCAAACTTTAATAGTATAATATCAATCTCATTAAGTCATTTGAGTAATTACCACATATGCTATTAACTAGACATATTATAGCATTTACCACAAAAATGAATAACAACCTTACTGATTCATGAAGATAAACAACCAGTCTATTTGACAACACACAGGACTGCAAAAGCCTAATTACAACTTGTTATGGGACATAGCACATAGGGAGTAATGAGTTTATGATCTAAGCTTAACTTTACAGAAGTAACACTTCAGTTAGCAAACTACCATGCCTAAACTAGCAATCACAACTCACAAGGCCCAAATCATGTTCACATCAAAATCAGACCATTTCAAGTAAAATTTAAGTAAAATTAAGCCGGGAGACTACAGTATGGTGCTTCAATTTCAACTGTAACATATAAATTTACCGCAAAAATCAATAGCGATCTTCAATCCATTATTAGACCCGTGACTATACTCCTCCTCGGTTCTGATCGATCCATTGGCGCCTCCAGTCTTCGTGTTCACATCGTATGTTCCAGCATCATGCCACCTACCACATCATCACGAATCCGAACAATCAACAATAATAGGATAACCTAACTACATGTTTAAGAGAAGGATGAATCGTACGCTAATCGGAGCATGATCGGCGCGCAGTTCTTGTTAGCGATGAAGGCACGAAGCTCCCGACGAGCTTTTTCGATCTCTTTGAGGTATTCGGTGTCTACGATAGGCATCGCCATTGATGAATTGCACACAGTGGAGGTGAAACTGTGTGTTCTTCGTGGACTATGAGGACTAGGGGAAGATCAGGCCACTGAAGAATTGAAGATATAAGATAGGCCAATGTTTTAAAAACAGGTTTTTTAGTTGAACCGGAAAACTTTTCGGGACCGGTTCGACCGGTCGGACCGGTTAGGGGATTTATATTTTTTTTTTATAAAAATGCTAATAAACTTGTACTCTCCAACAAAAGTAGTTAAAATACAATTATAATCCACTCAAAAATAATATCAAATATGTATTTCATAAAAAAATATAAGTTTTAAACTTTAAAAAATAAAAATAAAAGTTAAAAAAAAATAAAAAAAATCAGAAAACCGGTTGAACCGGAAAAAACCGGAAAACCGGCCGGTCTAAAA
>JBCNJP010000017.1:5282583-5302647 GCA_039602395.1 Deinandra increscens subsp. villosa
CTGATAACTAATCATGTGTATTTATGTCTCATTTAGTATCTTGGTCCACAAATAGAGGTAAGACACACCCTTTGGATTAAAAGATCATATATTTGATAATAATAAGAAGTTTAGTTAGTTTGATTTTTTTTAACCCCAATTGCATAAATGAAACACAAAAATATGTTCCATGCCATGAAGTTGATTCAAAGTTTTAGTTAGTGAAATATGGAGCAACAACTTGAATGCACCGACTAATTTATAATATTCAATAAAAGAATTATGATAGTTGGTTACTGTTATTATATTTTTTAAACCACAGTCCGTGTGTAATTATTATAATTATTATGTTTTTATTAGTTGGTTATTATTATTATATATAAGTACGTATTTTTAAATTTGTAACTTTTTCATATTTTCAAATGTTAAACTTTTTCTTTAATTTCAATTATCGAATTACATTTGTTATAATATGTTAATTTTTTTATTATTTTTTTAAAATCCACCCGTGCGTCGCACGGGTATCAAAAACTAGTATTCACTTAACAAAATTTTTTAACGGTCATCCAATAAAAGGACGGTATCCGTAACGTTTTAAGAAACGTTGGAGTCAAATCCGTAATTTTAAAAAACGTAGAACGATAGGTGAAATTTCGACAAACCATAGAAACGAAATCCATAATTTACTTAAAAAAAAAACCCTCAAGTCATGTGACAAGTAGGAGGGGTAGGTACGGATCAAAATAGTTTAGAGTCAACGAGAAAAGTGATATCTTTTAATCGAATCATTTTGTCAAGTCAAGATGGTTTTCCGGATTTAAAACAGTCAGAGAGCTCTCTCTTGCTGAAAGCAGCCCTAATTTCCGTTTGATCGCATCTGTTCTGACAGAAAATCGTCAAATCAGGTGATCGTTTTAGATGCTGTAAGGTTTTGTACAGACCTGTTTCTCAGATTTGTTTGTTTGTTTTGGGTTATTTCTTCTAAATTGACCTTTGGCCGTACCTAGGGTTCTTTCTCCCTTTTTTTTTTTCCAGCCACCATGATGCATCTCATAGAAAAGTCTGAAGATCTCAAAACACCACTAGAAGCTACACCATTAACAACCAATTTCCCTTTGTTCGCATCTGTTCTGATAGAAACAGCGGGGAGTTCTCTTTTACCGAAAGAAACCCTAATTTCCGTTTGTTAGCATCTTCTCTGATAGAATTTCTTTCCATGGTTGGATCAGGTGATGGTTTTATATGTTGTAGGGTTTTGTACAGATCTTTTTTTTTCGGAATTGCTTCTTCTGAATTGACTTTTTTGGGTTGAAATATAGTAGTAGATTGTTTAGATATATCATATATACACCATGATGCATCTCAAAGAAAAGTTTGAGCATCTCAAAACACCATTAGAAGCTATAACATTAGCAACCAACAATTTTGATCCAAAGAATTGCATAGGGGGAGGAGGATTTGGGAAAGTATACAAAGGAGAATTGCTTCTTTCGGATATACATAAGCTTGTTGCTTTAAAGCGTTTAGATCCGAAATTTGGGCAAGGAAACCCGGAATTCTGGAAGGAGATAATCACTCTATCTATGTACAAACATGAAAATATTGTTTCTCTATTAGGTTTTTGTGATGAGGGTGGTGAGAAGATCCTTGTATACGACTATGCATCTAAGGGAAGTCTGGACTCATATCTAGACAAGGATGATCTGAAATGGATCCCGCGGCTCAAGATTTGCATTGGGGCGGCTCGTGGACTGGCCTACCTCCACGATCCTGGTGTGACACATCAAAGAGTATTGCATCGGGATATTAAGAGTTCCAACATCCTTTTGGATGAAAATTGGAATGCTAGGATTTCGGACTTGGGTCTGTCTAAATTTGGACCTGCTAACCAACAATATACGTTTCTTGTGTCGGATGCTGTAGGCACAGTCGGGTATTGTGATCCACTATATGTTGAGACGGGGTTGTTAACAAAAGAGTCTGATGTCTACTCGTTTGGGGTCGTGTTGTTTGAAGTAGTGTGTGGTAGATTGTCGATTGGTAATAGTGGCGATAAGCGCCGACCTTTGACCGGATTGGTGCGACAACACTACGAAGAAAACAAGATAAACGAGATTCTTCATGCCAGTCTGAAGGATGAAATAACTCAACCTTGTTTACAAGAGTTTACCGCCATAGCTTATAAATGTATAAGTAGAGACCTTAAAGAACGTCCATTAATGATCGAGGTACTAAGTAAACTTGAAATAGCGCTTCAGTATCAAGTAAGTTACATTCTTTCATACTCGTTAGCTTTTTAGCAGTTATCTTAACATAATTTTAATAGAAGGTCGACAAGGTATAAGATTTATACCTTTAAGACTGAAAAACACGAGGAATGTTTATTTGTGTTAAAAACAAAGGAAAATTTTCAAAATGTCCATATGACCATATGTTTCCTTCAAAATGTCCATTTGAGTGTTCCTCACACCAGCTAAGGAATATTCAGATGGACATTTTAGGGGAAACATCTGACCATATGAACATTTTAAATTTTTTCCCTAAAAACATTAACCATACCATGACAGACATACTAGCAACATGACCGCTTTTATCTCCAAGTGTTAGCAAGCTAGTTATAATAAATTTGAAAACGGTAACATGGGTGGACTTAAGCCTACCATGGATTTAACCAGTTACAGCGGAGCTTACGCCCCACTTGACGTAGCTTACGCCCCACTTGACGTAGCTTACGCCCTTACTAGCTTAAGGGGCGAGGCGTAAGACAAATGGGTCTACTCGTATCCTACGCCAACTGGCGTAAGATAAACCCTCACCCACTTAATATATTGTTAGTATCTAGAAATATGGATGGACACACATTTCATGAGGCAGTGGGGACATTGGATTCATGTCAATTCTTTGACTTTTATTTTCAAAACAAATGATCTTGAATGTCATCATCACCTGCAGGAACAAACCAAAGAACAAGTTGACAACATATATCTTTTGCCCAGAACTCTAGAAGTACAAAATTTGGTTTCATCAAAGTACGCTTCTAGTAAAGAAAACAACTGTGAAGCATAAAAATTTGAATCCTGAATGGTACGAGGTATTCAATTGCATTGTTACAAATCCGGAATCAGAAGCTGTAGTGTTAAAAGTTTACGATTGGGCACAGGTATGGTTTTGCCATTTTTTTCATTTTGATTTTTGAAGTTAAATTTGGCTCTATTGTTTTTATAAAATTAAAATTTGTTTCACATTACAAATTTAGCTCCTATTTTTTTTAGTTTACTTGTTATTATAACTTATCGAGAATCAATAGATCAGTCTGAACCTTGTATTTAACGCTTTAAATCCAAACTGCTCTTTGGCATTAATGAAATAAGAAAATCAGAATACAAAAACTCACAAGAATCGATTCATATACAAGATTCTAAACCTAAGACCCTTCGCTAGTTATATATTTTTATAAATTCGATTGGAGTCGCCGGTTATATCATTTTGATCTTAGTTGAAAGCCATAACCCGCTTCGTCTAGCTGACCCAGACTGATGATATTGCTTCAAAGTTCGGGTATGTAATATGTAATAGAGTCTGATTGTATTAATCTGATGATTTTACAAGAGGGGTGAAGCCCCTATTTATACTAAACAAGGTGCAAAATATCTAACTATAGTAAATGTTTACCTACCTACAAGAAATATCTAGATACAAGAAAGATCTAGATATTTAGCTAGTGTGTCTACATATAACAGTATATAACACTCCTCCTAAAGTTGGAGCATAAATGTTAATCACGCCCAACTTGTATAAACGGGAATCTATGTTTGCAACTTGGACTCGAACATGAAGAGTAAACTGGAACATGTTTCATGTAAAAAAGAAACAAGAACAGGACCTGGAACAGGATCAGGATCAGGAAACTAGAGCAGGAAATTGGGACACGAGAAGGAACCTGTTTAGGAAACCAAGGTCAGGAGCAGGAGCAGAAAAACCGGGACAGGAAAAAGAGTAGGAAACTGGAACAGTAACAGATAAGCCCTAATCAGAACAGTGAACAACGGATATGCTTCTGTTCACTGTTCCTTCACTATATTTCGGATTCGTAGCATTTCGGTATCACATTCCTTTCGTTCAAGTAGACCTTCTCTTGTGCACGATATGCTAAATATAGTGAAGGTTTAGCTTCTGTTGCATGTGCATTATTTAGCTCATCCGACTTCTTCTTCCGCTCGGGGCATACCGACGAGCAATGCCCAAACTTATCGCACCTATAGCACTGGATTCTAGACCTATCCTTCGCTTTCTTGCTAGTAGTTCCTGCATGTGTGTTACCACTCTTGTCAATGCTAGATACTCCACTGTTAGTTTTCTCCTTGCCGTGCCTTTCTTTGTAGCGACCCCTTGCCCTTATCGGGTTTCTTGGATGAATGTGAGTTTGCATAGAGAAGTTTGTCTGAACTTTCAGACTCACTGAAGCGTCCGATAGCTTCATGTAGAGTCATTACTTTCACATCGGCAAACTGCTCAATCGAGGCTACAATCGGCATGAATCTTTGTGGGACACATCCTAGCAACTTTTGAACTAGCCGTTTTTCTTCGAAGGTGGATCCAAGACTCGCTGCTTTTGATATAAGGTTGGCAATTCGTCTTGCAAAAACGTCGATCGATTCTGACTCTTTCATCCTTAGATTTTCAAACTCCGTTTCAAGGGTTTCATCCTTGCCCGCCTTACACGATCAACCTCGACGAATCTGATCTTTAGCGCATTCCAGACCTGTTTTGATGATTATAGATGCACCACTTGTAGGACAAAAGTTTCGGGGATAGATTGCAATAATAATGCGAAGGCCATATCGTCCTTCTTCTTATCTACTGCAGCCACTGTTTCCGCCTCTAACATACCTGCGATCCCATGCACTTTGAAGATAGCTCTTATTCTCGCCACCCATACGTTATAATTCGTGTCTTCTAACATGAGACAACGAAGTTCCTAAGCCGTCTTTCTGGTCGACTCCTGTAACTTCTGATGTTGACATTACAAAGTTTCTTGGACCACGCTTGTAAGTTTGAGGGGAGTCCGAACTCAATGATCTTTCCGGACGTAGGGGCGAGTCCAGCCTTCCTAGTCTTGCTGAACAAGTTTTCTTCGGTTGTTACCTTTCTTGGATAATTGCGTTCTTGATCCGGGAGATGCGCGTTCCAAGGGTTCCGACTTGAGCACTTGAATCTTGATCCCGCAAAGCTAAGACCAATTCAAAGACTGAATTGATAACAGGTACACACAATTGTTAACGGAAACTCACTCAAAACCGTTTATAAGAAAAGTGTTTGATACAAAAGAAACCCTAATCTAGGTAACCCTTTATATAGACTAAACTTTGCTTGCTACCCAAGCCTCCTTATTAGACTACAACTCTTTTCTTAATATTTATTAGATATATCTACTTGCATATCTAATAATACAAACACCCTTTAGCCGACATGCCAAGGAGCACCCGATCCACCTAACTCGTGAGCTCGGGAATTAAGTTTCTCGGCCCAACAAAAAATACAGTCTACACCCTTTAATAATATAATAGTTAACACATTAATTAGCCTTATAGCTCAATGGTATTTGGGAGAACTTGAGACCTTAAGGTCTTGGGTTCAAAACCGGGTGTGAGCAAAATGCTCCCGGGGCTGGAGACGGAGTTTTCCTGTAAATAACTGGGCTTCCTCTAAAATTGGAGATGAGTATATGAAGAGGCAATGCCGCTGAGTCCAAACATACCGTTCAAAAACAAGTATTTGTCTAATATACCATGATCATGCTTTCTCATTTCTTACTGACTTAAAATTTTCATGGGTTTTGTCTCAAACTTAATACCAAAATTTTGATTGTGTATTATTATATATTGTACAAAGTTCAACCTTGTTAACAAATTCTTTAATATAAATTTCAACAGTAACTAGAAAAATACGACAACTTAAAATGTGCTCATATGACCTTAGACACACCAAAAGCCGCTTTTACAGAAATATCCTTTTGAGATTGTCCTGATTTCAGGTTGGCAAACATGCCATGATGGGTATCAATGTTGTTCCATTGAAGGAGCTTGTACCCAATGAGCCTAAAACCTTGACACTCGATCTCTTGAAAAATATGGACCCTAGTGATGTTGAAAATGAGATATCAAGAGGCCAAATTGTGGTGGAGTTGTTATATAAACCTTATGAAGATTTTGAAGATACCGGTGGTGAACTAGTGGTTATAGTTCATGAAGCTCAAGACGTTGAAGGAAAACACCACACAAATCCTTATGTCAGGATTGTTTTCAAAGGAGAGGAGAAAAGAACGAAGGTATCGTCTTGCAAAACTTAAAAGTTTTTGGCTACTTCAACTTTGTAAATTTTGTAAGTTTCGAACTTTTTGGTGCAGCATATAAAGAAGGACAGAGATCCAAGATGGGATGAGGAGTTCAAGTTCCAACTGGAGGAGCCTCCTGTGAATGATAAATTGCATGTGGAAGTTGCTAGTGCCTCCTCTTGGACCGGACTACTGCATCCTGAGGTATTTGTGGCTTTTGCAGTCAAATTACTATTTTAAGTTATTGGATTATTATTTGTGCTGATTGATTTCTTGATACTTCTCTAAGCCAAATTCAACAAGCTACCTGAGACTCCGGGCTTTTCTTCATGTCATGTGTTGGGCTAGGCTGGTTGGGTAATGAATCAAAATGAATAATTTTTGTTTGGGTCGGGTTGACCTGCCGCCTTTGGAACATTTTTTGAGTTCATAAAGCGAGTAAGGTTTAAAAAGGTAATCAACTTTTTTTATATAAATATTTTCTTTTTGAAAATTTGTACCTATTTAGGAAAGATAGAATACTATGTTGCTCAAAAATTGATTTGAAAATAGTTGGTTGATCTTCTTATGCAGTCAACTCAATAATCAGGGTTAGAGATTAATAGAAAAAGTGATTTAGGAGATTGTAAGAGTTTGAATCATGCGAGGTTTGACCTGTTTCTGTTTTAGCTACATCTTAACTTTTACGGGTTGTGACTCATTGTTGATTAAAATTACCTAAATCGCCCCATTTTAGGTAAACGGTTTGATATTGGCACTCATATTATTGTTATGATTGACATATGTGAGATTTTGTTCCACCGAACTTATTCACAACGATTAGTGCGACATGTTTTGTTGCATAAAAACAGGAATCATTGGGTTATGTTGATATCAGTCTGGGGGATGTTGTACACAACAGAAGGATCAATGAGAAGTACCATCTTATTGATTCAAGGAATGGGAAGATCCAGATTGAACTACAATGGAGGACTTTTTCTTGATGCCATCATTTTCAGTGAGTGAGAGAGAGACATATATAGAGAAAGTCATGGTTCAGTTTCACCCTTTTTACTACTCTAAAACTGGCATCAAAATCTTAGATTTTCTTGTTTGTTGTACAAAACATGTGTACATTAAAGATTACATTGTTTTTCATTTGTGGTTTTGCTCACCTTTGTTGACTAATTGCTTGTTATTGGTTTTTACTATTTGTATTTTTTAACGACAACTCTATCATACTCCTAAAGTATTCCCCAACTAAATTACATAAATGTTTGAGTTTGAATGACTTTCGACTAAGAGTACAAAGCCCCTGTCAAGTGGACTAGAAAGTTGGTGCATCCAGAAGAACAACAGGGTCATATGGAATAAATAGTGCAATATTTTTGGGTGGCAATTAGGTTTAGACCGACTACAGACAAAAGTAGAGCTTGCGAAGAGGAATATGCACATTGTATCAACATTATGTCCTCTTTGCAATGAAGCGACTGAACATATGTTCACGACATGTTACGTTGCGGTGGTAATTTGGAGCTTGGTAAATAATTTGTGTAGGATCTCTCAAATATTTGCTTTTTCTATCGTAGCTTTGTTTCAAGTTAAAAAAAAGAGGCTAGTTAACAGTGTTATTATGATAGCTTGTTGGTGTTTAGGCTATTCGTAGTGGATGGAGCTACTTGTGGGCATTATGCGCCATGTGGCGTCCACGTCAGCATGAGGGGCTCCATACCAAAAGTGGAGATGGAAAAGGTTGGTACGGTGAATAACCTTGGCTCGATTGAAATGGTACGAAGTTTTGTTGCGAGTACGAGTTGAAGCTGAAGTTTTGGTAAGGTGGGAAAGGTGGGAAGGCTTGTGGCGGGGGCGTCATGTTCGCAACATACGCGAACAAACCATTGTCGCGCGGTTGTTGCTCGGGCTCGTTTGTTCGATGCGGGGTTTGGAAGGGCGAGTTTGAGGAAGGTCCGCCACGAGGAAACATTTTGATTGTTGTAGGTAGGAAGAAATTTTTTTATAAAAAGTGAGAGATGAGTGGAGGAGTGTGTATAAAAAATGGATGGAAGGTAGTATTTATAGTGTTTAAAATAGGTTAAAAAAATTGAAAAAAAATAAAATAAAAGGAAATGACCGTTCAATGGTCGAAATTTTAAACCCCTCCAACGTTCCACGGCGCCATTAACATGGTGCTCCTCCACATTTGGCATAACATGGCGCATCGGGGGGTGAGGAGGGGCGTTTTGAGGGACGCCATATTAGAGAAAAAACGCCTATAACACCCATTACAGATAGCCTTATGGAGAAGAAGAAATAGAATGGTATTTGGAAGCACGAATGTGTCGATTGGGATGATTATGGAGGTATTAAAAGCTATGGGATTTCCATGGACCAAAGCTAGAGCAAAAGAGCTAGAGATAGGCCGGGAAACATGGAGGATATTTAATTTGTTTACATAATGGGTACTTTGTATGATGTAAATATTGGGTCTCTAGTGTAATTTGTATGATGTAAATATTAGACCTCTAGTTTCTCGAGCTATTATTTATTTTGTGGGAATACAAAATTTGATTTTCCAAAACAATGATTAGTTTGATGACTACTAGTTTAATTTTCTTTTTTTCTTAATTTTTTTATGAGACCATTTATAAATTATAACGACTTTTAAATCTTTCTTTTTATAATTTAGTTAAAAATATATTTATCTTTAAATTTTATACACTTTTTATTTCACATCCTTTTACGTACCATCTTTAAATTTTTTTTCTCTATTTCAAATAACGGATACAATGATTAAAAATAAAGAAATTTATATATATTTTTTATATTCTAAAGATGATATCTATTTGAAATGTTAAATGTAGAATCGGGCTACCAGGTGTGACTGGATAGATCGAGACCTAGGACGAGTCACAATGATAGATCGACTACAAGATGGGATCGGGAGCCTTCAACCTGGATCGTGTCGGCTCGGCTATGATCTGCAAAACAAAGAAACACCGTTGTTCTTGGAGAGCAGGACAGGGTGTCCTGCGACCAAGCTCGGGCGTGAGAATAAGTATGCGTTTCGAGAGATTAAGTGTAATCAAGTCGAAGCAAAGCGCATTGAATGAAATCTAACCTGGTGGTTGGGGTGTATTTATAACCCTCAACCTTTGTCTTGTAACGCCATTAATGCTAATTACCCAAAGGAGATGTGTTGCAGGCCTACATCTTGGACTGTGCCAAGTTCCCACAGTATACATTTTGGGTAATCGCATTAAATGTGGTGTCAGGTCGGGTGTCGGCACGCCGACCTGCCGAGTGTATGAGCCTTGGTCTGTGTTGTCCGTCGCGGACTTGTCGTGCTCGGGTGTCGACCGTTGTGTGACCGACACCGAGCGGATGGTTGGTTAACCCTTCAAGGGTTAACCTGTGATACATGCTGTGTCGTGCTCGGGTGTCGACCGTTGTGTGACCGACACCGAGCGGATGGTTGGTTAACTCTTCTGCGTGGGTGTCGGCTCGGTATGTTGACTACTTAGCCGACACGCTTGACTTGTGTGTTATTGGGTAGGATGTTCGTGTGTCGACTTATGACGTCATCCTACCCGGACATACGTCATCAGTCCCCCAGTCCGATGTGTGGTGGTCTGGACATCATTATCGGACTAGGAGTATAATTGCTGCTTTTTTGCTTAACTCTTTTGTGTCGGCCCAACGTTGTTGGCCGACTCTGTGTTCAGAAATGCGTGACAGCTGTGGACACGTGCTGGGCTCTGATGGGCCTCGGGTGATTGAGTGATGGGA
Source organism: Deinandra increscens subsp. villosa (assembly GCA_039602395.1). Lineage (NCBI taxonomy): Eukaryota > Viridiplantae > Streptophyta > Magnoliopsida > Asterales > Asteraceae > Deinandra > Deinandra increscens. The sequence goes on from JBCNJP010000017.1 coordinate 5,292,662, forward strand.
TGGGGTCACCCAACCGTCGTTTAGGGTTTCGTCGCCTATATAAACCCCTTTTTACTTTCATTTTTACCATCAACGCTCAAATTTTACTCTTTCAAAATCCGTCTGCTTCGCCCTCCGCTCTTCTCTGTTATCCCTGTGCGTCGACCTCGTTTCCTCTTTCGGTACGTTCTCCTTCCTTTCGTCTTTTTACGTCTCTCTTTTAATGGCGCCTCGGGGAATGAAAGATTTTAGGTCGTGCCTCACCTTAGAGGAGTTAGGTGAGCATTGTGAGCGTTTCGGCGTTTCTGCCAAGTTAAATCCTATCCTTCCGACGTCGACACAGTCTATTAGAGATCCTCCTAATGACATGGTTGGTTTATACACCAAATCATTCAGTGTCGGCCAACTGCGGATTCCTCTGACTCGCTTTTTTATAAGCATCTTGAAGTATAATATGGTGCATATTAGTCAGTTGCATCCGAATGCTATATTGAGACTGACCCATTTCGAGGCTACCTGTTGGGCATTAGGTAGAGAGCCGACCTCTGGCGATTTTCATAGGTTTTATAGGATAAATCATCAGGGAGATTGGTTTTCATTCGAGCAACGCCGAGAGGAGTATGAAGACGAATCGGTCAGCCCTTGTTACCTGAACTGGCTGCCGACGAATTGTAAAGATTTCAAGGATAAATTCTTTTTTGTTTCTGATAAAATAATTGGTGTCGACCTTCCCTGGAGGTCGACCAAGGTGAAGAGGAAGAAACGTGCTGAGTTGCCGTTTAGTGCAGAAACGGTGGGGGGGTTGGCTTCTTTGAGCCTGCCTTTGAAGAAGTACCCTGAGAGGGTGTTGATCTTGACTGGGTTGAGTCGGAACTGGTTGTCTCGGACGGAGAAACCAGCTTTCACTCTTGAGGGCCGGGGTAATCCCTTGTCGGCTTTTACTTTTTGTCTATCGTTTTGTCGGCTTGATATACTTATCCTTGTTTGTTTTTCTTGTCAGATATGGACTTGCTGGACTTCATCTACCCTGGATGACCCTGCCGACGTGGTGCAGGGGAGTAAACCATTGGCTGAGGGTGAGAGGAGCCCTGTTGATGTGACTGCAGGGCGTCGGTATGAAGATTTTACGATCACCCGTGGTGATCGGACTTTGTTAGGGTCGTCCCTTGGTGGCGAGTCGACCGTTCTTGTTGATGAGGAGGCTGGGAAGACCAAAAAGGACAAATCTAGCCGCAAAAGGAAAGCTGTCGAGACCGACCCTCAGACTGATAAGTCAGAAAGTAGTCGTCGCCAGAAGCACTCTGCTCTGCGCAAGCGGTCGACGGATGGGCAGTCATCTCGGCTTAGTGGTGATGGCTCGGAGTCTGACCTTCAGGTCATATCACCTGAGGATAAGGCCAACGAGGGGCCAGAGGAGGGGGAGATTGCTTCCACCACTAAGGGGAAGAGTAAGGCTGATTATACTGCTACCAGTGTAAGTGTCTCTCCCTCTCCTCTGATTAACTATCAATTGTGTATCGATTTTGATGATTTCGCTCGCAATTTGCAGGAGAAAGGCTCTCGGTTTACTGAAGCCGGTCGGTTGACCGTGCTTGACCAGCTGAGGCAGATGGGCCGGGGTGCCGAGTCGAGGCCTGAGCCCTTCCTTGTGGACGACAGTGACTTCGGTTCTTCCCCCCTTCGCGAGGTTGATCCTGCTGTTGCTGATGCGGTATTTGTGCCAGATTGGCAGATAACGAACGGCTCTCGGCTTGAAACCACTCGACTATGCCGAGAGTTTGCTCGCCTTAGTATTCCGGCGGGTGCTCGTGTTGAGATGGAGAACGAAACCCCTGAAGAGGCCCGTCGGAGGGCGACATTCAAGTTCACCCGCGCCTATGTCGCCGGCATAGGTATGGTTCGTCGCAATGCGCGATTGGAGAAGACTGTGGAGAGCTTGCAAAAGCGCGTTGCGGCCAAGAGGAATGAGGTCAGCAAACTGAAGAAGGAGATTGGCGACCTCCGAATTAAATACGCATCTGTCGATCTGGAGAGCATCTCTACTCTTGAGAAAAAGCTGGCTGATCTCGAAGCCGGGAGGCGAGCCGATGCTGAAGCTCTTGCTACTCTCCAGGCGTCGGCCAGAGAACATGAGGTCGCCTTTGATGATCTTCGGAAGCGATGTGATGACGATGCTGCTCGTCACTCGTCCGAAGTGAAAAGGTTGACCGCTGAAGTTGAGAGGTTGAAGATCGACAAGGAGCGCTTGTCGGACCTTTACAAGGGTGTTCAGGGCCAGGCCCAGGAGTTGGGCGATGATCGCCAATGGCTGATTGAGGAAGGGCCGCAGTTCATTGTCGGCCAGCTGCTTGGTAGCCGACCGTTTAAGACAAGGCTTGGCAAGCTTCAGAGTGCCGTCATGAAACGTGGGGCTCATCTGGGTTTTGTTGCCGGCTTTGAGCATGCTGCTGCTGGTAAGCCTTTGGCCGAGGGTAAGTTTTACAGGCCCGGGTCGGAAGCCGATTTGAAGGCCGCTGCTGCTGAGTATGCGCCTGTCAAGTATAAGTATTTGGACAGTCTGTCTGGGTGCTTAAACAAAACTCGTGCCGACTTTCAAGCCATCGACCCGAACATCGACTATCCTGAGGACGAGCCGTTTGGGACGCTCTCAACTCCTGCTGGGACGGGTGAGGGTACCGGTAAAGATCTAGTGTAGATATGTAATTGTTGTAAATATCTCTTTTACCCGTTTGGGAAGTATTGTAATGCCTGTTGGCCATGTTATGAATGGAAGTATCTTTTACTTATCTTGTGTATCACTTTAAGTTTCAAGTACTTGTAATGTGTGATAGTGTAAGTAGATATGTTTGTATGGACGACTACTGATTGTGCACCGTCTCGGCTTTGTAATTGCTGCCGAGAGTAAATAGCTCGAGTGTAGCGTGTCGACTCATAACCCATAATAATATTGAAATTGTTAGGTAGGTGTACGGGAGTATTTGAACATTCGTCAATGTCCGCTTGTCGACTCCATTTGTCGGTAAGTTTAAGTATATGCCGACTGTTGAATAAGATATCGTGTTGGCGTAGCTTATTTATATTATGTAGTCGTGTTGGTGATGACTGTTAAATATTGTAATGTGTCTGTCTCGACCGCTAGTGCATTTTAGTCATTTTCATGCTAAAATATTGGTGGATGTACGGTCCACTAAGTTGTTAATTAAAACATACTTTTTTGCGCATTTAAACCTAGGTTCGACCGAAGTCTTTCAGTCTATGTGGTCCGGCTTATGCCTTCCTGTTTCGTGTGTCGGCTGTTAACAGGGCTGACTAGAAACTTCGGAGGTCTGCCGGTCACCCACTTATAAGAGTTGTGAGAGATGAACGATGAGACGTTTCCCTGTATAACCCGGTACGGATAACCATCTTACGAAGACTGTCGTCCCGTTGTGGGTGTCGTGTCGGTTAGGGTTTCTCATGCCCTATCGGCGTGACATCCTTGTTCTGGAACGACAGCTACAAGTGCCTTTCGGCCTTGTTATGAAGTTAGGTGAATCGTGTGCTATAGTCTTGTGACTGGTTTAGCCGATTGCGAGTCTAAATCATGTGAACATTGATCTAGTGTTTATAATCTGGCCGACATTAGCCAGTCGGTTCGAACAATTATAGTTAGATGCAATTACTCATATAAAAATTGATAAGGTTAAAGAGAATTCAGTGTCGACTTTTCATTAAAATGGGATGTATGAAAATCCCTTTTGAGGTACATATGTCGAACACATTGAGATGTTTTACAAGTAGCATTTTTTGAGCTGCATTGCGTTCCAGTGTCGTGGAACGGCTTTTCCCTCCATGGTTGTCAACTTGTAAGAGCCTTTTTCGTGTGCTTCACTGACCTGGTACGGACCCTCCCAGTTTGGTCCCAGTTTACCTTGACTCTCCTGTCGGCTTGCTTCGTTGTGTCGAAACACATAATCTCCAGGTCGGAAGGTGACCTCCCGGACCTTTTGATTGTAGTATTTTTCCATCTGTTTTTTGTACCTTGCTTCGTTGATTGCGGCCATATCTCGGCGTTCTTGCGTTAGAGCTAGGTTAACAAGCAGCTCCGAGTCATTTGTTATTTCCGAGACGTTTTCTGTCCGGTACGTCGGCATGCCGATTTCTGCCGGGATTACTGCTTCGGAGCCGAAGGTCAGGCTGTATGGAGTGTGTCCGTGGCTTGTTCTCTCAGTGGTGCGTATAGCCCATAGGACGTTTGGAAGTTCATTTAACCAGTTCTTTCCTTGTTCACCGAGTCTTGCTTTGATGCCGGAGACTATGGACCTGTTTGTGCGTTCGACCTGGCCATTGGACTGTGGGTGTGCGACCGAGGTGAATACTTGGGTAATCTGTAGCTCCTGACACCATGTCTTGAACGGGTTGTCAGCGAACTGTTTGCCATTGTCCGACACTATCTTCCCGGGCAGGCCGTATCGGCACACGATTTGTTCCCAGACGAAATTAATTACTTGTTTTCCCGTGATCGTGGCGACTGCTTTCACTTCTGGCCACTTGGTGAAGTAGTCGACCGCTACTATTAGGAACTTGATTCGGCCAGGTGCCTCCGGGAAAGGTCCGACGATGTCGATACCCCATTTGTAGAAAGGCCACGGGGATGTTACCGGTATTAAGTTGTGTTTCGGCACCCTTTGCACACTGGCATGCATTTGACATCCTCGGCATTTCTTGATTTCGTGCTCGGTATCCATGTACATGGTCGGCCAATAGTAGCCCATCGTCATCATTCGTGTCACTATCGACCGAGGGCCGGAGTGTGTGCCGCAGATTCCCTCATGGATTTCCTTGATAACGTAGTTTCCTTCTTCAGGTGTTAGACACACTAACAATGGCTGTAGATAAGACTTCTTGTACAACTTGTCATTGTGAAGCGTGTATTGCTGGGCTTGGGCTTTTAGTTTTTCTGCTTCGAGAGATGAGTCGGGGAGAGTGCCATTTAACAAGTAGAGTCGGATAGGTGTTATCCAACTGTCGGCCACTGTGTCTGTTTCTAGCACTTCCTTGAGCTCGTCGGTTCGGCTGTGGATGATTTCGACCGGCACCTGTTTGCTTAGGTGGGCGAATGCGAGGGACGCAAGTTTACTCAGCGCATCGGCTTTCTTGTTTTGGCTTCTCGGGATTTGGGTGATCTCAAATCCTTCGAATTGTGCTGTTAGTTCTTTTACTTTGTTTGCATATTTCTGCATTGCTTCTCCCCTGATTTCGAAATCACCTTTCACCTGGTTTGTTACCAGTAGTGAGTCGACTCTGGCGGCTAGTTTTTTGACTTTCATCTTCCGTGCTAACCGCAGCCCTGCCAGCAATGCCTCGTACTCGGCTTCGTTGTTTGTGCTTGGGAAGTCGAGTCGAATGGCATACGTTACCTCTACCCCGTGTGGGTCAATTAAGACAAGGCCGGCACCTGATCCTTCGCTGTTTTTAGCCCCGTCTGTATAGAGGGTCCAGACGTCAGTGCCGGTGACCGGTGGTGGGGGCGTGTAGTTATCGAGCGTCGGCTTATCTGTGCTGGAGCCGACTTGCAGTTCTGTAATGAAATCGGCCAACACTTGGCCTTTGATTGCCGTGCGCGGTTTGAAATGCAATTCGTGTTCACCGAGCTCGATGGCCCACTTCGCGAATCGACCCGATGTTTCCGGCCTTTGGATTACCTCCCGTAGGGGGTAATTGGTCAGCACAGTGATCCTGTAAGCCTGAAAGTATCGGCGCAAGCGCCTGGCTGTATGGATTAGAGCTAATAATAATTTTTCAATTTTAGTGTACCTGGTTTCCGGGTCTTTCATCGCTCGACTCACGAAGTATACGGGAGCTTGCTGGTCTGCTCTTTCTGTGCACAAGACTGAGCTGATGGTGTCGGTGCCGACAGATAGGTATAGTACTACCTCTTCACCTGCTGCCGGTGCAGTGACCGGTGTGAGGGATGCGAGGCTGTGTTTCAATTCTACGAATGCTTTGTCTGCCTCTTCGGTCCAAAGGAATTGATTTTTGTCGGTGGCCTGTTTGAGAGTTCGAAAGAAAGGCATCGACTTTTCTGCTAATTTCGAGATGAAACGATGGAGCGCGGCGAGTCGGCCATTTAAACATTGTAGTTCCTTCAGACATTGTGGTGCTTTCATCTGCATGATTGCTTTTACCTTCTCAGGATTTGCCATGATGTTCTGATCTGTGACGATGTGGCCCAGGAATTTTCCTTGTTTCATCCCAAAGGAGCACTTGGCAGGGTTGAGCTTCATGTTGACAGCTCTGAGTCGGCCGAAGGTTTCCTCGATGTCGTTTATCATTGTTTCTTCTGATCCTGACTTGATGACCAGATCGTCTACGTATGCTTCCATGTTTCGGCCAATTTGCGGGTCGAAAACCTGATCGATCAGCCTTTGGTAGGTGGCACCTGCGTTTTTTAGGCCGAAAGGCATCTTTCGGTAGCAGAAAATGCCTTTGTCTGTATGGAAAGCTGTCTTTTCTTCATCGTCTCGGGCCATCTTAATTTGGTGATAACCTTTATAAGCATCGAGAAAGCATTTGTATTTATAGCCCGACAGGGCGTCGACCTTTGCATCGATTGCCGGCAGTGGGTAGCAGTCTTTTGGGCAGGCGTTATTGAGGTTTGTGAAGTCAACGCACATTCTCCACGAGCCGTCGGACTTAGCGACCATGACTGGATTGGCGATCCATGTGTGCCACTTTACTTCTCTTAGGATTCCTGCTTTCACTAACTTTGTAACTTCTTCACAGACGGCCTTACTTCGGTCTCGGGCCATGCTGCGTTTTGCCTGGGCCATTGGTCGTTGCTTTGGGTCGACCTTTAGCAGGTGCTCGGTAATTTCTCTTGGGACGCCTGTCATGTCGGCTGGTGTCCAGGCAAATACGTCCGTGCTATTGCGTATCAGATTGTACAGTTTTTCCCGTGTCGGGTTTGATAGTTCCGGGCCGATCGTAACCAATTGGTCAGGGTATTCTTCATTCACTTTCCATTTGTTTTGTGTTGCTTCCTCAGTGACATCTGCCGTGAGGTCGCAGTTGGAATGAGCAGACTGGATGGTTGCTATGCCACTTTTGGTCGGGAACTTCATAAGCCCATGCGCTGTGGAGACGACACAGCCGAACTGGTAGATCGCTGGTCGACCGAAGAGAATGTTGTAGCGTGATGGTCGGTCGACCACGAGGAAGGTTACCTCCTCGGTTCTTGTGTACGATCTGTCGGTCAGCGTTACTGGCAGGGTGATCTCTCCCTCGGGAAAGACCATATCGCCGCTGAAGCCGACCAATGAGGTCTTAGATGGTTGGAGCCGTCGCTGTATGTGTTCCGGTAGCTTGGAGAAACAATTCTTGTACATAATGTCCGACGCACTCCCCCCGTCGATGTATGTTCTGTGAACATCGTGGCCTGCCACATCGGCGATGATGACCATGGGGCTGAGTGTCGGTATGGCCGAGTCTAGTGCTGGAAAAGAGATTGGCTTGTTGGCCCAGCTCTCTCTCCTGATTTTTGGTTTCTTGTGCCGAGAGGCATGTGTCATGAGTATCGGAGCACTATCTTTTGCCTTTTCTTTCTTGTTCCTTTGCTCTTTGATTTCCTTCAACAGATGTGCCAGCTGTCCAGTTTTAACAGCATGTGCGATCTCCTTTTTCAACTGGTGGCACTCGTCGGTGTCGTGACCCCTGTCTAGGTGGAAATCACAGTACTTGGCCATGTTTCGATTAGCAGTGTTGGAGCCCATTGTTCGAGGCTTTCCGAACTGTCGACTTGCATCTTCTGTTTGTAATATCTCCCTGGGAGTTTTGGTCAAGTTGGGATAATCTCTTTTGTCGCTCTTTTGATTGGAGGGAGACGGCCGTTCATAAGGTGTAAAGCCCGAGTGTCGGCGATCGTCTCTGTTTCCTCTGTCTCCGCCCGACTGCCAGGGTCGGCGGGAATCTCTGCTGTGTTGGTGCCGACCTTGAGACCTTTGTTGTCCGCCTGACGACTTGTCTCGGAGCTGAGCCGCTTCTTCTCCTCTGATGAAGGCTTCGGTTCGGTCGAAAGCCTCTTGAATTGTTGCCGGGACTCTGGCGCTCATTTCCTTGATCAGTTGCCTTGTTCGTAGGCCATGAATGAAGGCTGATATCTTTTGTCTCTCATCGGCATGGCCGATGGTGAGGGACTCGGATTTGTATCTTTCTAGGAAGGTCCGAAGGGACTCTTGGTCTCCCTGCCGGATGTTATGCAACTCGATCGGGTCCTTGGTGCACTTCTTCTGCTGGCCAAAGTGTTTTGAGAATAGCTGCTTCAATTGGACGTAGCTGTCGATCGAACCGTCGGGTAGTGAGTTAAACCATAGCCTGGCCGGGCCGGAGAGGGTTTGAACAAACATTTTACACCACACAGGGATGGACCATTTCTCTATGCCTGCTGCGGACTTGAAAGCGTGTAGATGATCTTCTGGGTCTGTACTGCCATCATACGTCTTTATTGTGTTCGGCAACTTTGTTTTTGGCGGGCATTCAAAACTTTCGATCCTTTCTGTAAACTTGCTTTCCTCTTCTGGGATGTAGGGTAGAGAGAAGTCGTCGGCACTTGTGTCTTTCGGGCCTTCTACCCTTGGTGTTTCGACCCCTGTCTGTGGCTGTGGCCGAGGGCCTGTGCCTGGGTTAATCAGGGGTGTCGGGGTCGGCTGCTGTAATGGCATTCCATAGGGTGGGTACATGGGCATTTGGTACGGTGGCATCCCATATGGACTCATGAATTGTGGATAGGGGTAGAATTGTTGACCTGGGAACGGCATTTGTTGTTGCTGGTTGAATGGGAATGGTGTCGGGCCAGAGCTGGCCTGCATCTGTGTTGGTCGTGCTCCTGCGGCTGGGGTTGGTGTCGGCTGTGTGGGTCTTATCGCCTGAGCGGATACTGTCGTGCTGTCAGTGACGGTGGCCGTCGGCCTAGTTTGCTTGGCCGTGAACCCCGGTGGTGGTGGCATTTCATCGTTGATAACGAGCTCATCATCGTCATAGGATAGCTGAATGCGTATCCCTTTTGCCCTTTCCGTGGCGACATGTTCGTTCAGCATTTGTCGCAGGTGCAGGAAGTTTCGGCTCACAACTTCTGGTGTGAGCGTTAGTGTCTGGGAGTCGGCCGTCTCGGATGCTCCGACTGCTGTCTCTTTTGCTGCTGGAGTGGTGAAGTTCTCGTCTGGTCGCTGTTCCTCGTGTTGGCCAGACATTTTGCTAAGTAGTTGAGTACCGTGCGGATGGCGCCAATGTAGAATCGGGCTACCAGGTGTGACTGGATAGATCGAGACCTAGGACGAGTCACAATGATAGATCGACTACAAGATGGGATCGGGAGCCTTCAACCTGGATCGTGTCGGCTCGGCTATGATCTGCAAAACAAAGAAACACCGTTGTTCTTGGAGAGCAGGACAGGGTGTCCTGCGACCAAGCTCGGGCGTGAGAATAAGTATGCGTTTCGAGAGATTAAGTGTAATCAAGTCGAAGCAAAGCGCATTGAATGAAATCTAACCTGGTGGTTGGGGTGTATTTATAACCCTCAACCTTTGTCTTGTAACGCCATTAATGCTAATTACCCAAAGGAGATGTGTTGCAGGCCTACATCTTGGACTGTGCCAAGTTCCCACAGTATACATTTTGGGTAATCGCATTAAATGTGGTGTCAGGTCGGGTGTCGGCACGCCGACCTGCCGAGTGTATGAGCCTTGGTCTGTGTTGTCCGTCGCGGACTTGTCGTGCTCGGGTGTCGACCGTTGTGTGACCGACACCGAGCGGATGGTTGGTTAACCCTTCAAGGGTTAACCTGTGATACATGCTGTGTCGTGCTCGGGTGTCGACCGTTGTGTGACCGACACCGAGCGGATGGTTGGTTAACTCTTCTGCGTGGGTGTCGGCTCGGTATGTTGGCTACTTAGCCGACACGCTTGACTTGTGTGTTATTGGGTAGGATGTTCGTGTGTCGACTTATGACGTCATCCTACCCGGACATACGT